>JAVJIF010013463.1:0-129039 GCA_038442645.1 Agave tequilana
AAAGAAAGAAAAAAACAGAAGATTTAACGAGATTCGACAGTTTGCCTACGTCCTCGGGGGCAGAAGAGGAGAGAGTTCTTATTGAATCAAACAACTATATGTTATAAATATTGGGGATAATACTTTTCTTATATAAGCCAAAGAAGCTACGAAGAAAAGGGAACCCAAAAACATGAAATCGAATCAGAAACCAATTCAGAATTAGATTTGAAAACAGCCGCTGCAGCTTTCCTTAATTGACTATACGTCGACTAATCAATATTAGTAGTCGCCTATGAAATATCCTACGTCGACAGTTTGTAGTAAAACAGAAACTCTAACTCTCGTATCCAATCATTAGTCGACTAGGCCCAATATTAGTCGACTAGGCTGGGTTCTTCCTGTGTAATTCACCATGATAAGTCTGATACACTTTCATATTTGACACCATTGATTGCATCGATTTTTGGCTAAACTCCAACAGAGTTTAAAATACTCTCTCGACAAGGTTTACCGTCTCTCCCATACATGCTAGTCCTAATTGTATCTAACTTGCAGTTCTCTCAAAAATATCTTTAACTTGCATAGTATGAACTTTGTATCCATCTTTAATTCGTTCATCAACTTCTTTAGTTCGCAACCAACACCAATTCCATTAATAACAAAGAAGATCCTAAATGGATTTAGATTATGTTGGTGTTGCCGACTCCAAGTAGTTTGTTTGCACATCGAAATCCCTTCTATCGTGGGCTCGTATACTTTACTCCTCTTCTTAATTTTCTTTGAGGACGTTCACATACTAGCATCGCCGTCTTACAAGATTCTCTGAAAGAAAAAACTCTGTAAAATGTGAGATGTGGAAAGATTTGAGTCTGCAATAACATTTAATACGGGTTAATTGATTTTAGTCTGATATGCCTACCTTATAGAAAAGTGTCTATTTTATTTTAAAACACATTATAATATGTCTTCCTTTTTTTATATAAGATTAGTTAGAAAAATAAACACAATATTACACTGATGAGGCCTTGAGGAAGAGAAGTTGATACGCCTAGTTTACTGGCAGCTTTGATCCACTTGTTGCACTTCCAGTATTGCAAAATAAGGTGACTTATTAGAATCCTGAGTTTTCTTAGATGCTTTTTTCTCTTAGATTTTGCTTTTTTTTCTTTTTTTTTCCATTGAAAACTTACTTTACTAAATTGCATTTTTGCAACAGTGTTTCTCAAGAAGTGTTGATAGTAATTTAGAACAAAAATAATATTAAATAAATGGTAGAAGGCTTCATATGAAAGGTATACATCTGAACTAAAGTGTAGATAATTCATAAGAAAGGCATTATATTTATCTAAAGGTAGAAAAATTCATCATAAAAGGTAAATCTACTAATCTAAAAGGTAACAGTTGTCAATTTCAGATAAAGGCTAAGGTTGACAATTTTATATCAACGGTACATATGTTGAACGAGAAACGGTAGATATGTTGAACGAAACGGTTAGAACCTTTTATCAAAGGTATACATCATGATATGAAAGATAGATAGTTTATACCAAAAGTAAATATATGAATTAAAAGTTGATAATTTTATATTAAAATTGAGATATACGGAAAAGTAGACATACCGAACTAGAAGGTTGTGAATTTTATATCAAAAGTAGACATTCTAACTAAAAACAATAGACAACTTTAGATAAAGATCGATAATTTAAATTAAAAATTTTAAATGTAAATGTAATTACCTAAAAAATAAAATAGATAATTTAAACAAAGGTAGATAGTTACATATATACATGCATTTAGATATAAAATTGAATGATGTAAATTTAAGATAAGAAAGATTGTAAACAACAAAGAGCAGACAATTTACAATAAAGGCAGATAATTATGTAAAAGGTAGATAAATTGAATATGAAGTAGTCTTGTACATAGTGTTGGGAAATACAATCAGAGGTGTTCATGCAAACACTAGAGTTTTGTCGCAGAATAGATATGAACACAGCAAGAACAAACCAAAGAGAGGAAAACAAGAAAAATACAGATTTAACGAGGTTCGATAATGCCTACATCATCGGGGCAAATGAGAAGAGATTTTATTAATCAATCAATTATAAGATACAATACATGGGGACAATAGTCCTCAATATATAGCCACAAAGTCCACGAAGAAAATGAAACCGAAACTTCTGAATTGGATTAGAAAAAAATTTAGGACATGTCTCAGATTCGCCTAGAAACCAAGCACTGTTGACAAACTATTGACAACCATAGTGTCCTGTCAACAGCCTGAGACACACCATACTCTCGGGTAATCACTGTCGACAATATCCAGAGAGGCATGTCGACAGCTTGAGACTTTCTGTTGGTGTGTCTGGGTATCTACTGTCGATAGCCTGTCACTGTGCTAACACTCCAATGAGTTTAAAGAACTCTACCAACAAGATTTTACACTCTTTCCCCATAATTCTCCACCTCGGAGAAGATTTCTCAAATCTGAGTCGAACATAACATAGCACCATGCCGACTCAACCAGGCTGCACCTATGTGGTGTCTATGTACCCCCGCTCAGGATCAAGTCATCCGTAGTTCATCCAAACTAGCTCCACCAAACTCAAGCAACTGGAAGGATGTGGAGTAACTTTTTAGAATGCTCGAACTTCACTCCCGGAACAATCTTAGTAAGCATATCAGCAGGATTCTCCTTGTGTGAATCTTCTTTAGCTCGATGTCACCTTCATTAAGAATATCCTGAACAAAGTAGAACCTGACATCAATGTACTTCATTTTACATGATAAACCTGGTTCTTTGCCAAAGAGATATCACTCATACTATTATAATTGATCTTCAATAGATTTTGATCAATCCCCAAGTCGTCAAGTAACCCTTGAAACAAAATTGCTTCCTTCATAACCTCCGTCATGGCCATATACTCAGCCTCCACAGTAAACAGGGTGACAGTAGAAGTAGAATAGAGCGTCAACTTACCTGTACTTGGGACAATGTAAACCATGCCCCGTTTTAGACTGACGCTTATCAAGGTTTCCAACGTAATTGAAATTGACATATCTGATGCACTCTTGCTTACGCGTAGTATCTTCTCAAATAATAAACCAACATCTATGATACTTTTGATGTACCGTAGAATCCACTTCACTGCCTTCCAATGATCCCTACCAGTATCATGCATGATATGCTAACCACTAGATAGCTTGTGACAAATCAGGCCTCGTATACACCATTATATACATTTAAATTACCAAACTACGCTAGTATAGAGTACGTGAGACAAATACTCACACTCTTCAATAGAAGTAGGAGACAGAGTAGCCTTAACCAGAAATGAGGCCCAATGATGTACTTACAGATTTTCTGTCGCCACTGATGTTGAACTTCTATAGAACCTTTTCCAAATACCCCTTTTCTGTCAAGCAAACCTTGTAACTTTTCGGTCTCTCACAATCTCCATGCCTAACACCTCCTTTGCTTCCCAAGATCCTTCATCTTAAATTCAGAAAAACAAGTCTTTCTTTAATTTATCAATCGTGGTTATATTTCTAAAAGCAATGAGCATGTCGTCTACATATAACAGTAGATAAAATATACTCTTCACCAAGTAGCTTATTGTAATAAACACATGAGTCATAAGGTTTCGTGTAACCTTTTGCCTCTCATGAAGCTATCAAAACGCTTATATCAATGCTTGGTGATTGTTTTAGCTCATAAAGCGATTTTTTAACATATATTCTCTTTTCCTGCAATCTTGAACCCATAGGCTGAGACATAAAGATCTCCCTCATCAATATCACCAAGGAGAAAAATGGTCTTTACATCAAGTTGATCAAGTTTCAACTCGTACTATGCCACTAGTGCCAATAATATCCGAATCGACAAGTGCTTTACAACATGTGAGAATATCTCGTTGTATTTAATACCTTCTCCCTGTGTATAACCTTTAGCTAAGTATTTGGCCTTGTAGTCTCCATTATCACAATCTGAAGATCCTTGTTTCTTGTGAATACCCACTTACAATAAATAGCCTTCTTTCCCTTGGGCAATTATATCAATCTCAAGTGTCGTTCTTGTGAAGAGAGTTCATCTATTTCATTATGGCATTTTTTCACATATTGGACTCTGAACTGATTTCAACTTTCCTATACATAAACGGGATTGCCTCCTCAATGACTGAAAGAGAATATGCCACAATCATCTTTGTAGTGAGCTAACTGGGCTTACGTGGATTTCTCCAAGTTCTTTCAATTGCAATAGAATCTTGGATATCACCGATAACTAGTCCTTGATCCTCATAAATACCAGCATCCTCTTCGGCTACATGATCACCACACTGTGTCACCTCAGGTGTGATCTCAAATGATATTGTTCTATCTGAAGGGGTGGAGTAGAATCACTCTCCAGCTGTTGTAATATCCTGCTGTCTTCTCACTCTCCACCTACCCGTAGGTTTCACCATTGAATCCTTGTCAAACGGGACATCCCTACTCAAGATGACCTTCATATCTTTGAAGCTCAAATTTTGTAGCCTTTATCACCTTATTTGAAACCAATGAACCCACCTTTCCTTGCTTTCGAACCCAATTTGTCTTCTTTGACATGATAATAGGCTGTCAACCAAATATTCGAAGTGAGCTATAGTCTTGAGTAACTTTTTCCAAGCAATTTTTACAGAGTTTTACCTCCTATCGCAGACGAAGGCAACCTGTTAATGAGATGGCAAAACATACACCAATGCCTTAGCCCAAAAGAATTTTGATAATCAGTGTTGGATAACATGAAACAAACTTTCTCCAGAAAGGTCATGTTCATCCTTTTGATCACCTCATTCTGTTGTGGTATTCTCTCACTATGAAGACTTTCTATGCCCTCATCACGACATAGCTGTAGGAAAGGACCACCAGTGTACTTTCCACCATTGTCTGAATAGAGTACCTTGATCTTCCTTCCCATATTCTTTTCCATACTTTTTTACTCCACAAAAAACTTAGGACTTTTCCTTTGTGCTTCATGGTATATACCCAACATCTCTTAGAGTAATTATCATAAAAGATACAAAGTAGTGATTATCTCTAATAGATGTCATTTTGGTATGTCCCCAAATATATGTGTGACTATGTCAAAATCCTCCTCGGTGCAATGAATCACTGTGACAAATTCATCTTGGTCTTCTTTTTGATGATGCAATGCTCACAAATTTCAATTTATAGGTCTTGGTACATTGTAAAAAATATTGCTTTGCTAGACTTACAAAGGCTTTTCACCTGTATGCCCGAGCCTCATGTGCCATAAATGGGTACAATCATCTCTGAACCAATAGAAATCTTCACATGCCTTGTAACCATAGTACCCTTCAAGTAATACCAGTTATTGTGTCGGACGCCATTATCACAACCATTGAGCTCTAAATATCTCTGAGAAACAGTCTCTACCAGATATCTCTAGACCCAATGCTTCCAAGGGACCAACTGAGATAAGATTTTTCTTCAATTGAGGTACACACCTCACTTCTTCAGTTCCCGCACCATCCATCAAATATGTTGATAAGGACTGTACCATCCCTCCATGTTGCACGGACGATCATCACTCATGACGACAGAATAAACATCTAGCTTCTTAAAGTTAGGAAACCAATCCCTATTGGGACACACATGATAGGTAGTACCCGTATCTAGTATTTACTCAGAATCACAGGAGTAGCCAACAGTAGAAGTAGTGACAGAGAAAAATTACCGATGATGAGTCTGAGTTTGATCCACCTGCATGTGATGTACTAGCTTGTATACTGACCACCTGTGCGAGATTTGCATCAGATTTTGACCTTTTTTCTTATCATTGATCCTTAAACAATCAACCTTCTAGTACCCTAATTCTTTGCAGAAGGCACACTGCTTCTTCTTTAAATCTCTAAAACTGACTCTAGACTTTGATCTACCACGATCACTTTTGCCTTTTCACTGAAACTCCTGCCTCTTACCGTCAATATTTCTGCTGATGTACTATTGGAGGACTTTTTCCTTCTTTCTCAATTCAAGATTTGCAGGAGCAAAAGAAACTCATTATATCCAAGGATTGTTACCGTTGATTAGGATGAGAACGAATGTCTCGTTAGTCTCATCAGGAAGAGAACTCAAAAAAATCAACACCTTATCCTCCTCCTCAATTAACCACATCCACGTTAGTTAAATTCGCAAGAAGCTTTGTGTAGTTATTCATGTATTCACAGATTGAGATATCTCACTTCAATTGAAAGCGATAAAGCTTCCTCTTCAGATGCAATCAATTCTTTATGCTCTTGGTCAAATACTTGCTTTCTAGGATCTCCTATATTTCTTTGTTGAAGTCTTGGCCATCACATTGTACTTGATATCTTGTATTAAATAAGATTTATGACGCCACATGTTCCCTATTCATCATGACCCAGTCCTTTGTAGAAGTCTCTTTGACTTTTCCTCCAAAAGTAGAGCATCTTGGGTTTGTCGCCATTAACGCATCCATCACCTCGCATCTTCACATGCCAAAATTGTTCCTGCCGTCAAACTTCACCGTCAATCTTTGACATGTGACTATTCACGATTTTCACTATGGATTTACTATTCCTAGCCATCTCCTCTAGTAGATCTAATAAAGCAATGCGGAAAACAATAGTAAAAACAAATCCAATTAGATAAAGATGACATCTTTCCTCCAAATGAAACCATTGGCAAGTTTTCAAAATGATTTGCTCCACCAATTCGATTCTGACAAATAATACCAACGATGTTCTGAGATCGATACACGATCCATGAACAGACTAACGTCGCTCTGAGATCGACACACGATCTTAGCTGAAAAGACTATAATGCTCTGAAAATCGACACACTATGCCAGCCGAACCTGAGATGCTCTGATATCACTTGCTGGGAAATACAATCTAAGGTGTTCATACAAACACCAGAGTTTTGCCGCAGAA
Source organism: Agave tequilana (assembly GCA_038442645.1). NCBI lineage: Eukaryota > Viridiplantae > Streptophyta > Magnoliopsida > Asparagales > Asparagaceae > Agave > Agave tequilana. Next base: position 6,939 of record JAVJIF010013463.1, read on the forward strand.
TAGTTACGAACACAACAAGAATAAACCTAAGAGATAAAAAGTGAGAAAAACACAGATTTAACGATATTCAGCAATTGTCTTCGTCCTGGGGTAGAAGGGGAGAGAGATCTTATTAATCAATAAATTAAAGGATACAATACATGAGAACAGTACCCCTCAATATATAGCCACAGAGTTCACAAAGAAAAAGAAGTCAAAACCTCTGAATTTGGATTAGAAACAAATTCAGAACTCGTCTCAGATTCGCTTAGAACTCAAGCATGTCGACAGCCAGAGATACACCCTACTCTCGAGTAATCATTGTTGACATCAGCCAAAGAGGCCTCTCGATAGCTTGAGATCGTTTGTGTGTCTGTGTATTAGCTATCGATAGCCAGATGGGCCTGTCGATAGCTCTGCTTGCCTGGCTATGTCCTAACTCCTCCAATAAGTTTAAAAAACTGCCAACAAAATTCCACACTCTCTCCCCACGCATGGAGGTGACTCTTTTGTAATTCCCTCAACATTTAATGAAAATATGTTTTATAAAACCTTCAACATTTAAAATCCTACAAAAAGAATACTCTTTGCAGAAAGAAAACTTTAATTCTTCATTAAATTCATGCTAAATTAAATATTAATAATTTCTTTGAAAAAATTGACACATTTAAGCTCAATGGAGAAACTTTGATCTTTACAGTAAACCCATTTTTATTCGATGTAATCTGCAATAATATGGAGGCATGGGTTGGAGAAGGAAGAGAGAAGAAAAATGAGAATGGGACAAGTTTTTTTTTCTTTTTTGTAAGTCTTTGAGTTCTTTTAAGCTGATAGGTGTTGGGGGGGGGGGGGGGGGGTGTGGGGTTGAGTTTTTTTTATTTAGTTTCCCATATATAAGGAGTGGAAAATATAGAAGAAGAGAATGAGAGTGGGAGAGAAAAAAAATGAGGCTTTTAGATTTTGTCAGATCTAAAATATAACGAAGATGACAAAACAAATAGTAGAAACTTTTTTGCAAGTTTCTTTTGAAAATGAGATACGTAGAATAAAGAAGAAGAAAATTGGTTTTGTGTTTGTTGCGCTGAAATATTTCTAGCCGATGTGAGGTTTGGTGATAGTCTTGAATTTTTGCGCAACCTGTAATATTTTAACGCTATGAGCACGGAATTCAGATCAATCCGAAACTAGACCCTCTGAAAATAGTATGAGGGTATGGACAGGCTGAAAGTTACGAAAAAAAACACAAAAATGTAGTTAGAGACAGTAATAGACTTTAACACCGCTTGTATGAGTGGTGGATATCTGAAACAGATAGCTCAAACGCAACATATACAGTAATAAAAAAGATAGAAAAAATGCACACTGAAATTTGATGATAAAGTAATATATACAAGGTAAATCTAATTGAATAAAGTAGGAGAGTGCGCTCCAACCCACACAATTCAACTTAAAAACTATAGAAAGAACTATCCTCAAACAAACACTTGATCTAATTTAGAGAATATTTACATGCTTCTATCAAAGGGGATTTGCCACAGAGCCAAAGTTGATTGAAAATAGCAGTAATAAAGTATCAAACACTTACAATTATGCTACTTCTGATTCTCCAAAGCAAAACGCGCGGGATGCAATGATCAAAGAAAAATCGTGCACAAAATGTGTCGTCTTGAAATCAGAAATTAAAGTGTGTGTGTTTTGGGTTCCTCTATACTTCCGTTATAGCAGAGAGGCTAAACGGGTCGAATCCATAAGGATGGAAAGCGAACAAAGCATTAACGTTACGTTCACGTGTGTGTTAACGATTCTTCTATGCTTCAAAGAATAAAAAAAAAAAAAAAAAGAAAACAAATAATGAAAAGAGAAGAGTACGATGAAAGCCAAAAAAAAAAAAAAAAAAAAAAAAAAAAAAAAAAAAAAAAAAAAAAAAAAAAAAAAAAAACATTGAAGAGAAGGTATTTGTGATTTTGAGATATTCGTAAACAAAGTGAAATAGAATAAAAACTCATGGCTACTAACTACTAATGACTTCACTAACATACTAACCTCTTAGTGATAGTTGCTACACATGTATCCTTGACCATCACTAGTTCTTGACTTCAAGAGTTTTTCAAAGTATGACCCCATAAGATCACTTATTACATCCAAACTCAAAAAACAAGTGCAATCCACAAGTAAACTATCAAAACTACACTAGAGTAAGTATGAAATAAAGTAACGTTAGCTTTTTAAAGAGTTAGATGTAGAGTGTTAGAATCGATTATCATGAGTCATCAATGGCTCTTGCAAAAGCAAGACCAAATAGAGCCTATTAGATTCATGTGGATTATCAAGTAAGGAGTTAGCAAGTTAGTGGTTAGTAATTAGATTCCATGAGAGAAAATTAGCTAAGCATGTAAAAAGTTAGAGAGGAAAAAAACAAGCAGAGATAAAGAGAGAACTTTTAGAGTGTCACGCTCTATTACAAGAAATCTAACTTTCATCCTAGAATCACTCTTTGAATTTTTACAAGATCTAAAAGAAAGAAAAAATACAAAAGAAAAGAAGAAGAACTAACCTATATTAAAAAGAAGAAATCTATCCTAAAACCTTTCTCCCCCTTTTCTGCTCAACCTTGGGGTATTTATAGCCAAAGGGAGCCTTAGGGAGTCAATAACGGGCCACGCGTTGAAACTCGACACGTGGCTCCATAGTATGGCCGCGGAAATGTGGCTCAGGCCACAAAAAAACATGGTCACGTGTGCGGCGCCGCCGAAGTATGCAGTCTTTGGCTGCACACTAGTACCTATATACGTTGTTGGTTCCTGATTTTCTGCACCAGATTTAGCAAAAAGGGCTTCAAAGTCTTGGGCTACTCCTAAACTCTAAAAATCCCCAAATAAATGAGAGTTTGGGGCTTCTTCTTCACTTCATACCATAGACCTAGAAACACGCAAGAAAGCCATTATTAACATAAATTTATTCAGAATAAATGTGAAGATATATGAAATAAGCACATTCGGATACTAATCATGCAAAGTAATGAAAAATTTCTATATAAGATAATTGGTTTCATTGGTTAAGGATGGGTATTGTTCTTCTTTGACATCTTAAATATAGAGGTTGGCTCTAGCAACCACTCAATTTCTTCATACCGATTAGGATCGTGCCATTTGTTCCGCTTGGTTAGGAACCATTGCTACATGAATACAACTAGCCATCACTCAAATAACCACTGAAAACTACTCATGACTGTGGTTAAACTGTGCTATTTCCTAAAACATTCAAATCATTTATCTTGACAAAATAAATTAAATTAGCTTCCTAGCATGCTTCTACAAAAATTAAAATAGAATATAAATCTGGCCTGGAGAATATATAGTCGCGTAGTCGCTTCTCTAAAGGATCAAAAGACTTCCTAGTCCAGATGTTGATTCAGTTTTGTCTAGTAGTGGCAAAAAAAATCTCCCAAAATTATCAGCACTTTGCCTAGGACAGTAGGAATAGTCTCTTTCTCAGACAGAGAATTGTTTCCCAAAAAAAAATGAAGTAAAACTTGAAGAAATATGACAGTGGGAGAAAAAAATGTAGCTGTAAATCTCAAATTTCTTGTTTTTTCAGAGAATTGAAGAGAGGCTCTATTTATACACACAGAGCACTACCTGTTACTAATAGCCTCCGCACAAAATCAAGCGCATGTTTAGATTCGTTGAAATTAATGCGCAACAACTCCGCACATTCGCAGATCCACGTTTACCGAGTCAAGAAACGTTACAAATCAAAATAGTGAAGGACTTCGGGAGAGTGAGATAGAGCTCAGGAGCATTCCGAGTTCAAGTGTTCAGGAAAGATCCGAGGTCCAAGTGCTCGAGATGATCCACTTTGAGATCACTCCGAGTCCAAGTACTCGGGGATTATTCCAAGGTTAAGTGCCTGGGATCTGAGTCCAGATACTCGAGTCACTTTGTCCAAAAGCTCAAAGTTAGCTCTAAAAGTCAAAAATAATTTTTAAAATGTAGCAGGTCCCTAATCCCTTGAATGAAGTGGCATTCGTGTTCGTAGGTAGTGGACGCGCGCCACTCGGACCCGAACCGAACCCGGCTCAGTTCGGTTCAGCGTGTGTGCGTGCGTGTGGGGATGTGGACCCATGGCCTAACACTCATAACAATAAGCTTAGAAAGAGTGGTATAAATACCACTCAAACTTCTTTGGCCTATCCAATATGGGACTAAATATCAAAGGTAAATAAAGTGAAACTCAATTTTTTCCTACAAAACCAAATACACGTCCAACAATCACCCCCAAACTTGAGTTCATGAAAGACAAAGAAATCAATTTGATGTAAACAAATCATAAATCATAAAAACAAGAGTAAAATTTGGGCAACAGTAGATTTGGGGTTGATAACTTGCAGCCTTGAATCTACCCTTAGTGAATTTCATCACCACCTGAGATACATAATAAACTACGCCTCGAATTAGACTTCTTTAACTAGATATTGATGAACGACATATACAGTAAGTCTCTATCTATTGAGCGAGTGGGTTGAGCGTTAAAGGTCATGCTTACAATAACTGACTCATGAGAAGTTTTTAGGGGTCAGCCTTGCCCCCAAACCGTGACCATCACAGTCCTTCTTACGGAGGTAAGTCCTCCAAAGATACTACAGCTAGACCTTATACCCTTTACACTATATGCGTCAGACTTATTAAGAGTTTGATTCAGCCTTACCTAGTTGTATTATAAGAGCATCGTCACATAGAGAAGGAGCAGGAGTTATAGTGCTACATATGGAATATAAAATATGTGGGCTGATGCTCTACACGAATATCACTAATCCATCTTGTTGCTACCACATTGAACCTCTTTCATGAAACCAACTCCCGATCAAGTAGGTTGGGTTCCTACTTTCGGTGAACTCTATTTCGGACTTAACCCCATCTCCCTTGTTGATTCTTAGACCACACTTCTAGAAAGACCCTTAGTCAATGGGTCAGCAAGATTCTTCTCAGACATTATAAAGTCCAAAATTACAACTTTACCCAGTAGTCTCTGTACAGACTTGAGTCTGATCTAAATATGTCTGTTTATTTTCTTATTAGCATTCTTTAATTTTAGAATCTCAATGGTGGATCTCGAATCATTATGAACTGAAATTGGAAGTATGAGTCTAGGCACCATATACAATTCAGACAGAAGATCCTCTAACTATTCAACTTTCAAGCAAGTAGTGTCCAGTGCAATGAGCTGAGACTCCATGTTGCTCCTGGCAATTACTGTTTATCTGCAGGATTTCTCGGACACAGTAGCACCGCCGAACATAAATACATATCCGGTAGTAGACTTAACACTGTGAGAGTAAGTGACCCAGTGGCATCATTATCAATTTCTATAACATCAGGATTTTCAATATAAGTCAAGCAATAGCCAATAGTGCCTATAAGATATCTGAGAATTCTTTTTAGTGCAATCCAGTATTCTCTACTAGGGTTACTAGTATATCTACTCAATCTACCTACTGCATATAAGATGTTAGGCTTAGTCATGTTGGAAATATAGAAAAGTGAATTTATTAATTGAGAGTATTCTAGTTGAGATGCCGGCTCATCCGTGTTCTTCTTCAAAGCAATTGAAGAATCATAGGGTGCATAAATTAAACTTGTGAAGCATTCTTTCAATATTATGAGATAGATTCATTGAAATTCATTAGAAGTTCTGCATATTTTCATTCTCAATATCATATCAGAAGGACCTAGATCCTTCATGTCAAAGTTTAGGGAGAGAGAATCATTTTCTCTTTGGATTGCATCACGAGAAGTACCAACTATGAGAATATCATCCACATAGAGACAAAGAATGATGTAATCATTATCAAGTTTCTTGAAATAAATGCATTTATCATATTCATGAATAGTGAATTAAATTGTGCAATAACTTTGTTAAATTTTTAGTGTCATTGTTTAGGCATTTGTTTTAGACCATACAACGACTTCACAAGTTTGCATACTTTATTTTCTTATTCCTTAGCTATGAATCCTTTTGGTTGGTCCATATAGATCCCTTTTCGAGATAGCCATTTAAGAAAGCAATCTTGACATCTATTTGATGTATGAACATACTATGAATTAATGCAAGTGCAAGAAGGTCTGATAGAAGAGATCCTGACAATAGGAGAATAGGTGTCAAAGAAGTCAATACCTTTTTTTTTCTGTGAAATCTCTTAGAAACTAATCTGGCTTTGTATTTGTCGATAGTGCCATCGGTTGGAGTTCTTCTTAAAGATTCATTTATAATCTACAGGTTTGCATCTTGGAGGAAGGTCAGTGAGAATCCAAGTGCTATCCTCAATTATGGACTTGATCTCACTGTCAATGATTTTTTTTTTCCAGAAAGGAGATTCAGAAGAGTCCATTACTTCCTTGAAGGATCTAAGATCACCTTCTACAAGATAGGTAAAGAAGTTTTCACCAAAGGATGTGAGAGTGCTAGTTATTTTGCTCCTTCTAGGTTCAAAATCAAAAGCAGGAGCAGAACTAGAAGGAATATCAAAGACAAAAGGAGTACAAGAAGGATCACTAAAGATTCTTGATTTAAAATGAAAAATGTTATCAAAATCGACAACATCCCTAGCTTTAATTATAGTATTGTTGAATATTTAACTGATCTCAGAGTTAATCCCTAGGTAACATTGTTATCTAGTACATATGCGATAAAGACAACATTAACAGTATTAAGGTTGATTTTCTTTTTCTTTGGTTCAGCTATTGAAACCTTAGCTAGGCAACCCCAGACTTTGAAGAATTATATGTTATGAGTTCTCCCTTTTCAACGTTCATGGGAGTAACATTGGAGTCTCATTGGGAAGCTTATTGAGAATGAAACAAACAAAGGAGAGCTTCTCCCCAAAAGTTTTCGGGTGCACCTGAGCTGAGTAACATACAGTTTACCATATCCATCAGCTGTTCTTTCGTTCAGCTACACTATTGGATTGAGGTGTGTAGGGAGCAGTTACCTCGTGAATAATATTGTGCTCTTGGTAGAATCCTGACATATCATTTGAGGCATACTCTCTCCTCTATCAGATCTTAGGATCTTATTCTTTCTATCAAGTTGATTCTCAACTTCGACTTTATACACCTTGAAAACCAATCGAGAACTTTTTTCTTAGATTTGAGAAGATAAGAGTAACAAAATTTGGAGTAGTCAACAATGAATGTCACAAAATATCTTCTACTACCTGGGGGGAACTCTGCTTGAGTCACACACATCACTATAAATCAGTTCGAGGGGTTTAGAATTTCTTATAATAAAATAAGGTGTTCGGACATGTTTGCTTTGAAAATATATTTCACATTTAGAAGTTGAGTCAAAGAAGATTTAGGAATAAGATTCAAGTTAGTAATTTTCTAAATAGAGTTGAAGTTGACATGTCCCAATCTGCATGCTAGATATCAGAAGACTCAATGTTTAAAGCAACAGGAATAGAAAATTTATTATCAGAAGGATTGACTACATTGAGCCGAAAAAGGCCATCACAAATAAAACCATTTCAAAGAAAATATTTGACTTATAAATTACAAACTTATTGGATTTCTTGATAATTCTATATCCAGCTTTAAGAAGAGAAGATTAGCTGATCAGATTTCTCCGAAGTGTGGGTATATGCCGGATGTCTTAAAGAGTCAAAATTTTCCTAAGGTTATTCAAAGATCAATACGTCGGTTCTCTTTATCTCGGTAGTGGAGTCATCTGTCAGGATCATGCTTTCACCATATATTCGCGATAGAATTAACTAGGAGCGATCAGTGCATATATGAATATTGGCTCCTGAGTCTAACTACTAGTCCGAGGAGAAAGTGATAGAGTTGGCAAATAGGAGAGAGAAATCTATCCTAAAAGAGTTGGAGTTCATTCCATCATGTTGACCATTTGCCCACCATTTCCTCCATTTCCTCTAAGTTGAGCTTTGACTGGTTCCGTATTCTGGTTGAAACATTGGGGCACCAAGTGATTGGTTCTCCCACATATGTAGCAAAAATCTTCTTCCAATCTTTCGACTGGAAATTTGGGTTTGAAGGAGGAAGATTGCAAAAGTTTGAAAAAAGAATAGTTGGCATGAGAAGAAAAATGAAAGTGATTGGTTTCTTGAATTTCTTGCCCTTGGCATTCATAAATTTATGCTTAGGCTTTTCTTCACCAAGTTGACTTTGGTTTTAGTTCAGACTTGGGTTTGAAATTTTGCTTATGCTGGTCTTCTATGCGAATTGCTTTAAGGGCTTGAATAAGAGTAAGGTCACCTTACTTGTGCGGAGTTTGTTTTCCATCAAAAAATTGAGGTTCGTAGGGAAACTTACTAAAAGGGTAGAGGAGCGAAATTACAAGTACTTCTTTAAAGAAGAAGATTACAAGTAGATCTCCTCTGAGATTACTGAAAAAAATATGCCGGTAAGAATCTGATCAGCGCGTGATCACTTTATCCCTTTGACGATGCAATCGATCAAGTGATCAAGACTGCCTCCTAATAAGACTCCCTTCTCGCTTGGTTCGGGGAATCGGAGGAAACAGAAGATCAGTAGAGCCCTTTTACTAGGAATTCTACTCTTTTCAAGCTAATCCCCTCTCTATCCGTCTGTCCGCCTCTGTGTGGGTGTTGTTGAATCAGCCAGGGACCTATTTATAGCTAAAGGTGGGGACTAACCGGCCCCTTGAATTCAACAAGGCTGAATCAACCATTAGCTTCACGCAAGGCTCGCAAATGACCTTACCGCGAAGCTCTTTGCGAGCTTCTGGCGAAGTTAAGGGTTCGTGCGAACGTCCTCATGCCGTTATGGCTTAGTTGTCTCTACTTAATGTGGGACGAAGTGGGCGGGTGTAACTGCCCACTTAAAGTGACGTTAATCCTACTAAATTAATGGGGTTCACCCATTAGTCCCTCGTGGGATTTTGAACGGAAACTAGCTCATAGCTTCAAGCGAAGTTACTTTTAGAGCCTCGTGCGAAGCTAAAACTCAGCTCATAGCGGAGCTATGACTTAGCTAGGGATAGAGCCTCTGGCGTGAAGCTCTTAGATCAGCCTCCGGCGGGGCTAAATAAAAGCTTCATGCAAAGCTGATAGTTTAGCTTCAAAGCGAGGCTACCAGGCTTAGGCAAAATTTTTAGTTTCATGCGGAGCTTCAAAGCTAACCTTGGGTTATGTCCAGGCTAAGTATTGAGCTAGCTTAGCGTCTTACGCCTGCTTAGGTCTCTCCAAAGGTAACTTTAGCTTACTATCTGCTTTACTGGATTAGTAATGTCCATGCTGCTGCCTAATCTCTGGTCATCAGCTTGTCTTCGAATTATCTTTTGTAGATGTTGATAAGTTAGACGTCATTCAGACCGGTTGAAGATGAATGCGCGCATCCTGTCTTTTTCGAGTGTCAACAAGACTCCCTTCAAAGTTTTCGTGAATCTGTAATGGAATGGTTCAGATTTCAAAATATTTTGAACTGCTTTGATTGACGATATGTGAATGTGAACGTCGCCTTGGTGGTTGAGTCAAATTTTGCCTTTAGCCCCGCTTGTGGGCTGGAATAGGTTCGCCGAGGAATTGACGATCCACTGCCGTGTAGCTTCACACTTTTGGATAGCTTCACGCTTCTAGGTAGCTTTGCCTTTGTACTTCCTGAAGTAGCTTCGCTTCAAACCAGGTGGACTGCAAGCATTAAACCCGCGCTCGTTGTGATGGAGCGATGTTCCGTTCCTGAGGCTAACCACTTTTATGAGTTACGAGAGGAATGGCTCCCTTTTTCAAGATTTGAATAACTTCCCTTGCATTTACGAGGGAGATTATTCCCTTTTCTAAAGTTCAAAATAAGTGCATTCCTGAGGGAGATTATTCCCTTTTTCAAGGTCAAGCATTTGAATGCTTTAACTTCGCCCGAGCTCCCAAGTTTGAAGTGGTAGTGGCGTGGTCAGGCCACGAGGCCTATAAATAGGACTCTTATAGTCCATCTCAGAGAAATACACTCCTCTCTTTCTAGGAGGTTGTTTTATGACCCCACTCCTGCAGTAACGTGGACTCTCACTCTGGTTATTGTCCGATCAAGATCTGGTAAGTCTCAACCATCCAGTGACTTTAGAAAGTTTATCTCCCTTAATTTTTTTAGCTTTATCAGCTATCTCAGGGATTGAATTCCCTTGGTCTCGGCATTTGGCTGACTTTCAGATAAGGGTTTCAGCCCTATTTTTGGCGAAGCTAGCATTCTTGCCTGATCAGGCAAAGGATCTTTTCACACAAAGTTCCTATTAAATCTGCCATATAAGCAAGGTATGAGACTTGGCCTCTTCAAGGTTGAGCCAGTCTTGCCATATAGGTGGGGTCAAGACAGCGCCCTTCCGGGCCAATCTGGCCTAGTCATATAGGCGAGGCTAGGACTTGGTTCTTTTGAGGCTTCTCCATCCTATCTGCCTTGGGCGGGGCTAAGACTTGGCTTATGCTAAGCTAGTCATATAAAGTCACCTAGAAGGGGGGGTGAATAGGGGGTGAATAGGTGATGGCTAATCTAATAGTCACTAAATGCGGAATTAAAAGCTTATATGACCTAAACTAAACTTCTTACACTAAACACCAAGTTTAACACAAGAGTGTTGCCGAATTCCCCATAAAGGGCTCTGGACAAACTCCTCAAGATTCCTCTAAATAAGAGTTGAGATACCGCGTTGGCTCTCTTGGTTGAAAACTAGTGTTAGCAAACAATCCCCAAGCATATATATTAATTAAGCACAATAAGAATATCAAGCATGTAAAGATAAACACAATAGAAGCATGCAAGACATAAATAAGGAGATAGAGAGAGTGAGTAATCACAAACACAAGGGATTTGTTTCGAGGTTCGAGCACCCTTGCTCTACATCCCCGCCTTCACACTTGAAGGATTTCCACTATAATCGATCCACTGGATCACTCCTCGGTGCCGCAAACCTACAGGCTCTCGGACTCCCTAGTCCGGTACACACCGCGAGCCCACTAGCTCGCCGAGGTCGCACCTCAAACATAGAGTTCACACACGAACTTGAAACACCGCGAACACACTCGTCTGCCTCCTCAAAGGAACAAAGTAAAACTTTGGTGATCACAACACTTGATCACCTAAAATCCTCTCACAACAAACTCCCTATAGGGTAGATATAGCAATAGATAGCTCAAGTGTTTGTGTGAGAAAACTAGGATGGAAATGGTGGAGGAAAACTCAAGAAAATCTCTTTTAACACTCTTGATAAAACTTTCCTTTTGATTGGAAATATTTGCTCTCAATTTTGTGGAGAAAAACCTCTTGTAAGGGTAGGAAAAACTGGCCCCAAAACTTGCCTCAAATCTTAGAGAAAGCAGCCCCAAAAGCCCCTTTTTATAGAGCTAGAAAAACTAGCCGTTGGGGTCTGACAGAGCTGTCGGTCGACCGGCCGGTCAACCGCCAACGGTCAGAAATCCGACCGTTGGGGCTTCGATCGACCGGCCCGGTCGACCGAGCCTCTGGAACAGAGAACAGATTCTCTGTCGGTCGACCGCCTCGGTCGACCGGGGTTTTCCAGAGAGCAGAAGCTCTCTGGCGGTCGACTGGGTCGGTCGACCGGCCCTCCAGTGCACAAAGGCGTGCACGTCTGTGCACGTCGGTCGACCGCCCGATCGACCGACTTCAGACTTCGGTCGACCGAGTCGGTCGACCGGCTGAAGCCTGAAAACAGAAAACTGGGATTTAAAACTTAGTCTTTTTGGTAGAAATAAAATCCCATAAAATTCACAAAAAATCTACAAAAATAGTTTTACCAATATACTTTGATAAACAAACATGCTTGCACAAAATCAAGGCATGTTACAAATAATTTGGACTATTTTTGTAACTTGGAAAAATTGGCTCAAATGAAAAACGGTATTTTCCAAAGTAGATTTTCCAAAACTTGTTTTTCTAAAAACTTCACCAAATACAAAAATAAGATATTTAAACTCATTTGAAGCATAGTGTGTATGGATATGATCCACTACACAAACATGGTGAAATATCTATGTTTTGACATTAAGCTCTAAAAACGATTTATATAGTCTTTAACCAAAAACAAAAACGGTATTTTTTTAAAAGAAAACTCTTTTGCATTTTTTCAAAATGAAATTCTTTTATGAAAAATCTATCTATATCAAGAGTGTGTGTATATGGTACTTGAGCAATCCACCACTATTCTATCATTTACATTTTATTCTAAAAATAAAAAAAAAAATCTTCTAAAACAAACCTAGACTCAAGTCTTCATGAAGTCTTCACTTGAAGTTCTCATCTTCTTGACTTGGTCCAAATCATGCTAGCTCCAAAACTTGACTTTAAATCCTTTGTTGAAGCTACAAACCTACTAAGATCTTGATCACAAATCTGAAACTAAATAAACACAAGATCATTAGTACTATAACTATATGAGTTGATCATCAAAAAACTAGAGTGATGGGCCTTTGGCCAACAATCTCCCCCCTTTGGATGATGACAAAACTCATGAAGTTATATATGCATGGATTAAAGTAAAGCTTCAAAGAAGCTCCCCCTTAACTCATGCATAACACATAAAGAAATAGATATGCAAAAACACTCATAAACATGTATGCAAATGTATGGAGATAAAACATGCTAACAAGCATAAAACACATCAAATCCTTTTTCTCCTATTTGCAAAACAAAACATATATGCATAAACATAAATACTACTCCCCTTTTATGAATAAAGAAAGGAAAACATGCATATATACCAAAATACTTCTCCCCTTTTTGTCAATCATCAACAAAGGGGTTAAAGTAAAACAAAATCATCAAATTTTTCTCCCCCTTTTTGTCATAAACAAAGAGATCACTAAGGGTCAAATCAAACAATAAAAGGTTATATGTGATATACATTCATGAAGAGGAAGATGCTAGTTAGCTTCCCTACATATATGCATTACATGAAGAAGGGATGACAAGCTCTAATTCACATAAACATAATCTGTAATGCATAAGAGGAGATGTGAAGCTCCCCTACACACGTGTACCGCATAAAGAAGAGTTGTCAAGCTCCTCAATATTAGATACACTCAACATGAATCTATATGTAGAAGAGATGTTAAGCTCTCCTTGCATATTAGGCAATACAAATCAAAAATGTTTTGATTTTAATTGGTCAAACAAAATTTTGAATTTTTCTTAATAAAACAAATTTTGAATATCTTCATAAATCAAAATTTTAAAATACCAATTGTAAGCAAAAAAATCATGTTGATACCAATTGTAAAAAAACATTACAAATTTTGAATTTCTCAAGTAGGTAATACATATTGATGCCAATTGTAAATTTATAACAAATTTGAAATTGAAGCATATTGATATCAATTGAAAAATAATGCATAAGCTTTATTAAAAATGTCAATTGAGATACCAATGAAAATAAAGTTTTAACTTAAGCTTAGCATAAACTTACTATGTGCTTTAAAATATGTAAACCAATTGTAAAGCAAGCACACAAAAATTATATATATGTATGAAAAGAGAATACCAATAGCAATTGATGTTATGGAAATAATGAAGCATACATATATAGGAAACAAAATAAGAGTACATACAAAAATATCAATTTAGATACCAATTGAAAAGATCCAATGATACCAATTGAAAATAACAATGTAAATCATGTATATAACTCATAACCTACCACCCTTCATATGCGTCAAGATAAAAGATTTTCAATAAGGCTTGCAAGGCATACATGCCCATCCATCCTCCCATTAAGGGAATAGGTAGGGGTTTTTAAAATAGGTTTTGAAAATATTTTAGCATTGAAAATCACTACCAAATGAATAACAATAACTAGTTAAAATAATTTTTGAAAAACTAGTTAAAGATCCTTCAAAACATGAAACCAAAAATATATGTTTTTCATGAATCATACCAAATACACAAAAGTTGACACTTAAAATCGATAAAGCTCAAAAATATGTTCATGAAATAAGGTCATGAATAAACAAATAAAAGTGTGAGCGATCAAAAATCATGTAAATAGCATTTTCATGAAAATTAATCAAGGAAGCTCCAAAACACATGTCATTTTATCAGAAAAAATGAAAAAATTTTTCATTTATAAACCAAACTTCTATGTATATGTATGTTTTTATTCAATCCTAACAATATGCATACATATCCCAAACATAAAAAGAGTCCATAATATAAGTTGCATGAAGGCAAATGATTCATGGGGTATACATATATATTTATTAGATTTGAATAAAAATTGCATATACATGAAGTAAAAACATGAAAATAGGCAAAACAAGTATAAATGAGAGAATCATCAAAACTAGGCTATACATGTGCATATAGTGAGTACAAATAAACAATGAAGTGCAAACATATATGAATCAATTTGTTGCTCATTACTTGTACATGTATAAATCCAAGTTTGATAAATACTACATTTAAACAAGTAATTACCACATGAGTACAAAACAAATAAAAATATGAACATGCTAAAAATATCATCAATCATGAATAAGCATGTAAATAAAAGTAGGAGTTTAGAGATAGTTACCAACACATGAACTATACTCCAAATCTCCAAAACATGATGGTTTTCCTACCAAACCTCCTTGATAGCAGTGCATCAAATATGTGTCCATCATGTCCATGTGCATCCACCATCAAGGCACCAAATCTCTCACGTTTTGTGAGAGCCCTCACCTACATCAAAAACAAAAGGTGGGGATTTTGGTACCCATTTTCTTTTGGGTCCTTGGTGGTTAGCTTTGTAAGGAACCAAACATTTTTCTTAGCAAAATTAATATAATGCAACTTATCAAAACAAAATTTTGCTAAATGGCCTTTGCGGCCACAATGTGTATATTTGTACACCTTAGGGTGCATATGAGTGTGAGGGTGATCGTGGCGCGCAAAGAGTGCATATGCATGAGAGTGATGGCATGCATGAACATGTGGAGCTTGTTTTTTTGAAAATAAGGACTCCAATCTAGAATGATTAAATGCACATGAGCTCAAAGTTGAGCTCAAACAATTTATTTTATTTTTCAAAAATTTCATCTCATTAGTGGTGGCATGAAAACATGATGAGAATGGGAATCATTATTCTTATTCTTTTTAGAAATATATTCTTTTTCTTTTTCTTTTTCCAACATTTTTCTTTTTAAAGAGTTGTTTCTTGAAAAACGACTTCCTTTGTTTTTCCACCAAAAAGACTTTATTTTTCAAAATAGTGTTTCCTTCACAAAGATTATTTAATTTGGACATCAAGGAAACATTTTCATTTTTCAAAAACTCATTTTCCTTTACAATGCATGCAACCTTATTTTCTAATGAATCTTTTTCATTAAGCATGCAATCAAATTTGTTTTTCAAATTTTTATTATCTTTTCTTAGCATGTCATATTTTCCATGTAATTGTTGACAAAAACAAGCAAGCTCATCATATGACATGTCATTTTCATCTACCTCGGATTCGGTAGTTACCTCAAGGGGTTATCCCCTTGGACCATATAGCACAAGTTGGAGGTGTCGCTTCCAACATCCGAATCGCTCCCCGCATAATATAGATCTTTTTCGCCAAGGGAGATGAGGGTGTTCCATGCTACAAAAGCCGAATCAATATTAGAAACCCTAGATAAATAATCATCATTTAGGGTTGATTTTATAGCATGAAGGGCTTTTGCATTAGCCTCAAAATTATTGCCATTTAAACAATATGAATTATTAGTGATGGCAAGATGAACATGAATGCCTAGGGCTTTGAGGTACAAGGATCTTCACCTTCCATATAGGGATGTTAAGAATGTCAAACATGGGTGTGGTGACATGAAGTCCATGGTGTGTGTACAAATATTGTGATTAGCCTAAAATGAAGATCTTTAACTCTAGGTTGTAAGACCCAAATCAAGAGCACTTGGCTCTGATACCAATTGTAAAGTCACCTAGAGAAGGGTGAATAGGTGATGGCTAATCTAATGGTCACTAAATGCGGAATTAAAAACTTATATGACCTAAACTAAACTTCTTACACTAAACACAAAGTTTAACACAAGAGTGTTGCCGAATTCCCCGTAAAGGGCTCTGGACAAACTCCTCAAGATTCCTCTAAATAGAGTTGAGGTGCCGCATTGGCTCTCTTGGTTGAAAACTAGTGTTAGGAAACAATCCCAAGCATATATATCAATTAAGCACAATAAGAATATCAAGCATGTAAAGATAAACACAATAGAAGCATGTAAGATATAAATAAGGAGATAGAGAGAGAGAGTGAGTGAGCAATCGCAAACACAAGGGATTTGTTTCGAGGTTCGAGCACCCTTGCTCTACATCCCCGCCTTCACACTTGAAGGATTCCACTATAATCGATCCCACTGGATCACTCCTCGGTGCCGCAGCACCTACAAACTCTCGGACTCCCTAGTCCGGTACACACCGCGAGCCCACTAGCTCGCCGAGGCCGCACCTCAAACACAGAGTTCACACACGAACTCGAAACACCACGAACACACTCGTCCGCCTCCTCAAAGAAACAAGTAGAACTTTGGTGATCACAACTCTTGATCACCTAAAATCCTCTCACAACAAACTCCCTATAGGGTAGATATAGCAATGGATAGCTCAAGTGTTTGTGTGAGAAAACTAGGATGGAAATGGTGAAGGAAAACTCAAGAAAATCTCTTTTAACACTCTTGATAAAACTTTCCTTTTGATTGGAAATATTTGCTCCTCAATTTTGTGGAGAAAAACCTCTTGTAAGGGTAGAAAAATGGCCCAAAAACTCGCCTCAAATCTTAGAGAAAGCAGCCCCCAAAAGCCCCTTTTTATAGGGCTAGAAAAACTAGCCGTTGGGGTCTGACAGAGCTGTCGGTCGACCGGCCGGTCGACCGCCAACGGTCAGAAATCCGACCGTTGGGGCTTCGGTCGACCGGCCCAGTCGACTGAGCCTCTGGAATAGAGAACAGATGCTCTGTCGGTCGACCGCTCGGTCGACCGGGGTTTTCCAGAGAGCAGAAGCTCTCTGGCGGTCGACCGGGTCGGTCGACCGGCCCTCCAGTGCACAAAGGCGTGCACATCTGTGCACGTCGGTTGACCGCCGATTGACCGACTTTATAGTTCGGTCGACCGAGTCAGTCGACTGGCTGAAGCCTGGAAATAGAAAATTGGGATTAAAACTTGGTCTTTTTGGTAGAAATAAAATCCCATAAATTCACAGAAATCTACAAAAATAGTTTTACCAATATACTTTGATAAACAAACATGCTTGCATAAAATCAAGGCATGTTACAAATAATTGGACTATTTTTGTAACTTGAAAAAAATGGCTCAAATGAAAAACGGTATTTTCCAAAGTAGATTTTCCAAAACTTGTTTTTCTAAAAATTCACCAAATACAAAAATAAGATATTTAAACTCATTTGAAGCATAGTGTGTATGGATATGATTCACTACACAAACATGGTGAAATATTTATGTTTTTGACATTAAGCTCTAAAAACGATTTATATAGTCTTTAACCAAAAAACAAAAACGGTATTTTTCAAAAAGAAAACTCTTTTACATTTTTCCAAAATGAAAATTCTTTTATGAAAAACCTATCTATATCAAGAATGTGTGTATATGGTACTTGAGCAATCCACCACTATTCTATCCTTTACATTTTATTCTAAAAACAAAAAAATCTTCTAAAACAAACCTAGACTCAAGTCTTCATGAAGTCTTCACTTGAAGTCTTCTCATCTTCTTGACTTGGTCCAAACCGTGCTAGCTCCAAAACTTGACTTTAAATCCTTTGTTGAAACTACACACCTACTAAGATCTTATCACAAATCTGAAACTAAATAAACACAAGATCATTAGTACTATAACTACATGAGTTGATCATCATCAAAACTAGAGTGATGGGCCTTTGGGCCAACAAGTCTAACATTACTGTGCAAGCGAGGCTATCCTCTGCTTAGCTGAAATCCATCTTCAAGACACAACTGGGCCGGATCTGGATAGCTTCGTCCAAAGAACAAAACTTTGACTTAGCATTTAGTCCCCCTTTTTTAAATTAGTTGATGCTAACTTGTTTCCTGTTTACATTGCAGTGTACCGTGCCCCAATTCTTTCGTGATGAAGGAGAATAAAAACTTGCCCCTTGATTTTCAAGTTGAAGTTTTGATCATAAGCAAGAGGAACACTGGAGCAGCTGATGTGCGTTCCAAGAAGTGGCTGGCAGTCGCTTATCCGAGATGATCCACTTCAGGAAGGGGCTGGTAGTCGCTTATCTGAGATGATCCACTTTGGAAAGGGGCTGGTAGTCGCTTATCCGAGATGATCCACTTCGGGAAGGCGGACGTCACCAGTAAGGTCTCAGATCCTTCCTTTGCCAATTCTAGTTAAGGAAGATCCAACTTTCTGGTGGCAACCAATCCCTTGCCAATTTGATCAAAGAAGATCCAGCTCCTTGATGGTAACCAATCTCTTGCCAATTTTCATCAAAGAAGATCAAGTTTCTTGATGGCAAAATCTGCCATTAAGGAAGGATTACGGCTTTGTGCGAGAGGAAGACCTTTCTTGTCTAGTTGGGATGGTTTATCACTCTGAAAGTGATATAGGACAACTTGTTGCCTTTAGAGCAATGATTCTGTTGTTTGAAAGACAATCTAATGTACCAATGTATCTTCCCTCTTAAATCAATAAAAATTTTACTTGGCTCCTCTGTTGTGCTTCCAACTTGTTTTATCTTCTGCGTTTGCAATTCTTACTTCAAGTTGTACTACAACCCTCAAAAAGAAAGGAAATAATGATATAACTAGTTTAGTCAGAGGTGATGAACTAATAAAATTAGTTATAAAGTTGAAAAATGACTCGACTCAAATCATGTTGAGATGAGGATAGAAAAGAGTGAGCTTGACGATCTTTACTGTTCAGAGGTAAAATTACCATAATAGATTAAAGACCATCGGATTTGTGAATAGGTTATGATAAATTAGATACCACAATCTATGATAGTTCCTAATGAACTAAGACAAATGAAGCCTAGGATTTGCCAATTAAAAGTGACAAACTAGCTATGAGAAATTTTGTCATTCAGAGGTGATGACCCAATTTTAGGGACCCATCTATTCTGAGGTGAAAAACTGGACGTGATAGACTAAGACACACTAAACTTCAGATCCCCTGCCAGAGGTAGTCGTATTAACTTGGCAGCTAGTCCATCAGAGACTACAGAGATAGATTTAATCTGGACTCCTATTGGTTCAAAGGTGGTTGACTGGACATGACCAACTAAGGTACCTCAGATTCGCAATCTGCTATTCAGAGGTTTAATGTTAACATAACAGCAAGAGCTCCTGACCTTGATAGAGAGAAGGAGAACAAAGTTATGGACTCATCTGTTCAGAAGTGGTGAACTGGACATGACAGTTGAAGTACCATAAGAGAGAGATATCTAGGTATCCGTCGGTTCAGAGGTAATATGGACATAACCGATTGGGAGTTTCTAAACTCAGAACCCTGCCATTCAGAGGTGGCAAACTGGACATAACGACAAAGGGATAGTCCCTACTGGACTGAAAGATGAGACTTGGTTATCTGTCGGTTCAGAAGTAATATGGATATGACCGATGAGAAACCATCAAGCTCAAGGTTTCTACCGTTCAGAGATGACAAGCTTGACATACGGTAAAAGTAATAACTCCACGAGGAAGATAGGATTTGTCATAAATTTCGTGAAAAATTGATATCTCCTTTGGATATTTTTTGGAAGAAATTGTCAGAGGTGTATTGTTAACGTGACAACCAAGAAAGTCCATTGGGGACTGAGAGGAAAATAATAGACTCTGAAGAGAGTCTAGTAGATGTTGGCCCAAAGGCCCATCACTCTAGTTTTAATGATGATCAACTCATGAAGTTATGATTACTAATGATCTTGTGTTTAATTAGTGAGTGGAGATTCTATCAAGATCTTAGTAGGTGTGGAGCTTCAACAAAGGATTTAAAGACAAGTTGGAAGTTAGCACCGGTTGATTCACGAGCCTATACATCAAGAACACATCTAGAGATGAGCTCGGTGGATTGTATTTGGACCAAGTCAAGAAGATGAGAAGACTTCAAGGGAAGACTTCAAGATCAAGACTTGTGTCTAGGTATAAGATTTTATTTTGTTTTTAGATAAATGTAAAGGATAGAATAGTGGTGGAATGCTCAAGTATAGATATCACACACACACTCTTGTTAGAATTGTTTTCATAAAAGATTTTTAAAGTAGAAAAGATTTTTCATTTTGGAAAATACAAGTTGGTTTTTTGGTGGTTCTCATATACTTATCCTTCAACCAAAACCAAGTTTTATGCTTAATATCAAAAATATAGATATTTCATCTTGATTGTGTAGTGGATCATATCCATACACACTATGCTTTAAAATGAACTCAAATATCTTGTTTTTGTATTTTGTGAAGTTATGGAAAAACAAGTTTTAGAAAAACATATTTTTAGAAAAACAGTTTTTATTGTGATTAAAACTATTTTTTAGATTACTGTGAATTTATGGATTTTTATTGAGTGAAAAGACCTATTTCAAAACCCGTATCTGTGCAGAACTGAGGACTGGCTGACAGGCCAAGTCGGTCGACCGGACCGTCGACCGCACCATGGTCGGTCGACCGTCCGAGTCGACCGAACGTGCACAGCCTTGTGCACGTTGTCAGCACAGTGGCCGGTCGACCGGGACGGTCGACCGCTGGAGAGAGCTGTGCTCTCGGGTTTTATCGGTCGACCGGGACGGTCGACCAGAGGCTCCAACGGTCGGATTTTGACCGTTGGCGGTCGACCGGCCCGGTCGACCGGCAGCACTGACAGATCCCAACGGCTAGTTTTTTCTGGCCTCTATAAAAGGGGGTTTTTTCATTGTTTGAAGCTAAGATTTAGGAGAGCTTTTGTCCAGTTATTTCCATACTTTTAGTAGAGTTTTCTCCACAAAATAGAGTGCCAATATTTCCTATCAAAAGGGATTTTATCAATAGAGTGTTTATTGTGATTTCTTGAGTTTTCCATCAAAGTTCTTTCTTGATTTCTCACACTACACTTGAGCATCCATAGTTGTATCTATCCTATAGGAGAGTGTTGTAGTGAGAGTTTTTGTAGGTGATCAAGTGTTTAGATCACCAAGATTTTCTTGTACTTGAGGAGACCTTGCATCAGGGTGCAAGTGTGCTCGTTGTAGTTGTGCGGGCGCAACTCGTTGTAGGCTTGAGGTGCGCTCGACGAGCCAGGTGGCGGGCGTGGACGTTGTGAAGGACGGAGGAGAGGTGTGCTTCGAGTCGAGGGAGGAACTTGTAGGATAGCCCTGTGGTGTGTGACTTGTCAAGTGTTCAAGAGAGATCGGTTGGATCGTGCATAGTGGAAATCTTCGTGTGTCGAGGCGGGGATGTAGAGCAGTGTGCTCGAACCTCGAAACAAACCCTTTGTGTTTGCGATTGCTCACTCTTGCTCTCTTACTCTTTTTGTCTCACTTATATCTTGCATTACTTTATAGTCTTTATCTCTTATATGCATGATATACCTTGTGCTCATAATTGCTATACTTGCTTGGGATTGTTTAACACTAGTATTCAACCAAGAGAGCCAACGCGACACCTCAACCCATTCAAGGGGAATCTAGAGGAGTTTGTCCAGAGCCTCGCAAGGGGAATTCGGCAACACTCTTGTGTTATACATAAGTGTTCAATTAAAAGAAGTTTAATTTGGTCAACTTAGTTTTAATTCCGCATTATTTGTTCATAAGTGACCATTAGATTAGCCATCACCTATTCACCCCCCTCTAGGTGATCTTACAATTGGTATCAGAGCCAAGTGCTCTTGATATTGGGTCTAACAACCTAGAGTTAAAGATCCTATTTTTAGGCTAATCACAATATTTTGTACACACACCATGGACTTCATGTCACACCCACCTTTGACATCCTTAACATCCAAATTTGGAAGGTTAAGATGTCATTGTACCTCAAAGCCTTAGGATTTCATGTCTATCTTGCCACTACTAATAATGCTTATTCTTTAGATGGTAAGAACATTGAGGCTAATGCAAAAGCCCTTCATGCTATCAAGTCAACCCTAAATGATGATTATTTATCTAGGGTTTCTAATGTTGAATCGGCTTTTGTAGTATGGAACATCATCACTCCCTCGGCGAAAAAGATCTATACTATGCGGGGAGTGACTCGGACGTTGGAAGCGACACCTCCAACGCATGCTTTATGGTCCAAGGGGATGACCCCCTTGAGGTAAATTCCGAATCCGATGATGAGGACATGTCATATGATGAGCTATCTACTTTTTGTCATCTATTGCTTGAAAAATATGACATGATTAAAAAGAAAAATAAAAATTTGAAAAAGGAACTTGATTGCATGCATGTAGAACATGACTCTTTTAGAAGTAACATTGCATGTTTAGAAAAAGATAATAAAATTTTGAAAAAGAATTTTGATGCCATTCTTAATGATAAAGATTCTTTAGAAAATAAAATGGCATGCTTAGAAAAAGAAAATGAAGATTTGAAAAATGAGAATATTTTCTTAATGTCTAAATTGAATGTTTTATGTGAAGGAAATATGATTTGAAAAATAAGATTGATTGGTGGAAAAACAAAAGGAAGATGTTTTTCAAGAAAATAAATCTTTGAAAAGAAAATTTTGTGAAAAAGAAAAAGATTTTATTTCACAAAAGAAAAAGAAAAATGATCATATATCTCATCATGCTTTACATGCCACCACAAATGAGATAAATGTTTTGAAAAATAAAATGGATAATTTGAGTTCAACTTTGAACTCTTGTGCATTTAATCATACTAAGTTGGAGTCAATGTTTTCAAAGAAACAAACTCCTCATGTTCATGCACATCACTCTCATCATCATGCTTATGTTGCACAACATGATCACACTCCTACACATAAGCATACTAAGGTGTACACATGTACACATTGTGGTCGCAAAGGCCATCTAAGAAAATTTTGTTATGAAAGGTTAAATGTTCTTATTTTTGATAAAAATAAAAATGCTTGGGTTCCTTACAAGACTAACCCCATAGGACCCAAGAAAGTATGGGTACCAAAACCCCCACCCTTTGATTTTGATGTAGGTGAGGGCTCTCACAAAACGTGAGAGGATTGGTGCCTTGATAGCAAATGCAATGGACATGATGGACAAACTTTTGGATGCATTGCTATCAAGGAGATTTTGGTGGGAAAGACCACCATGCTATGGAGCTTTGGAGTTGGTAACAATTTCTAAACTCCTACTTTTTATGTACATGCTTTTACTTATGTCATATTCATAAGCATGTTCATGATTTTATTTGATTTGTGCTTCATATGGTATTTACATGCTTAGATGTAGAATGTATCAAACTTGCTTTTATACATATATAATAGTGAACTACAATTGACTCATATATTTTGAACTTCATGCTCACTTGTATCCACTATATGCATATGTGTAGACTAGTTTTGATGATTCTCCGTTATACATGTTTACCTATTTTTTGTTCCACTTCATGTATATGCATGTTTAACTCAAATCTAATAAATATACATGTATTACCCGTGAGTCTCTGCTTCCATGCAAACATCTTAATAGACTCTTTTATATTTGGGATATGTATGCATATTGTTAGAATTGGATAAATCATACATATACCATGAAGATTAGTATTTTAAATAAATAATAATAAAAAAATGATTTTTCATGTTTTTGATTTGTACAACAAAATGTGATTTATGATCTTTTTGAGCTTGAATGACTATTTTCATAAAAATGCTATTTACATGATCTTTTAAACACTCATCTTATGATACAAAATATTTTGAGCTTTATAGACCATGGGTGATTAAATCTTTATATATTTAGCAATGCTTTATGAAAAATATATGATTTATTTTAAGATGAAAAATAAGATTTCATGAGATTCATGCTTCACTTTCTATTTTCATGAAAATACCATTTACATAACCTTTGAACACTCATTTTTTATGATAAAAGATAATTTTTGAGCTTTAGGGACTATGAGTGCTTGAACTTTTATGTATTTAGTATTATTCATGGAAAACATTTGACTTTGTATTTTTAAAGGATCTTTAACTAGTTTGTCAAAAATCCATTTAAACTAGTTATCTATTCTTCAAATTGATTCACATGATCCTATTTGAAATCATATGGATAAATTCTTTTGTATTTTCAAAATTTATTTTGATGCTTCATGATTTGAATATTAGTTTAAATGTTAGCATTTGTCAACACTTGGATTTATACTTATACACATTATGGATCACAAATAAATCTATATATGATTGGTTTGAATGCTTATTTGTGCCCATTAGGTGTGTTAGTATAGCCTAAGTTTTGATGATATACATTTTAAACTTGTATTTCCATTTTGGATTTATGCTATGATCATGTGCCTTCATTTCATGTATATGTTTGTCTTGCCAAAATATTAAGATATACATGGATACCTCTTGAGTCATTTGCCTTTCATGCAAATCTATATATAGACTCAAATGTGTTTTAAGGATATGTGTATACTTAATGTCTTGTCAAAACATACATATATCTTGAAATATAAATTTTGTTTTTAATAAAAATTTTGTAATTTTTCAATAAAATTTTTGTGATGGATTTCATGATTTCAAAATTTTAAGGAATATTGAGTTTTATTGCTATTTTTCATGATACCATGTTCCACATAACACTATCACACTCACTTCTTTTTGATATGGACTTTATGGATAGAGTGCTTTTTTAGTGCCTTGTGTTTCATGATATTTCATGAAAAACTTTTGACTTATTCCTTGATTGAAGGATTCCGTACTAGTTGTTAAACACCTTCATTCAACTAGTTCGAATTCTTCATGTGGTAGATTTTATGATATATACACTTAAGCTTAATTTCAATTGGTATCATTGGATAGTTTCAATTGGTATCAATATGACCTCTTGTTGTATATGCTCTTATTTTGTTCTTTCATGTATGTATGCATCTACTTCAATTGATATTATCTTTTCATACATATATATGATCTTTTGTGCTTGATTTACACACGTATATTATATACTATATGTTTGCTTATCAAGATTTTGGTTTTAAAAAAAAAATATTTGATATGAACTTGTGTTTCGTATTGCCTATATGCAAGGAGAGCTTAACATCTCTCTTATATATAGATTCATGTTGAGTGTATTGTGTATGAGGAGCTTAACATCTCTTCTTTATATGGTACACGTGTGTAGGGGGAGCTTCACATCTCCTCTTATGCATTACATAATATGTGTTGTGTGAGTTAGGGCTTGTCATCCCTTCTTCATGTAATGCATATGTGTAGGGAAGTTAACTTAGCGTCTTCCTCTTCATGAATGTATATCGCATATAAATTATTGATTGATTTGATTTTACCCTCCTTGATTTCCTTATTTTTGACAAAAAGGGGGAGAAAATGTGTTTGATGATTTGAACTTTGAAACCTTTGTTGATGATTGACAAAAAGGGGGAGAAGTATTTGAGTTATATGCATGATTTCCTTAAGGGGGAGAAAGATTAGAAAGATTTTGAGATTTTGAGTTTTTATACTTGTGCTTTTACTCATGCATAGCAATAATATAATAAGATAAAAGTTTGAGAAAAAGATTTGTGCATTCATTTGCATACATATTTATGTGCTTTAATGTCATATCTATTTATTTCTAGTGATGCATGAGTTAAGGGGGAGCTTCTTTGAAGCTTTACTTTAATCCATGCATATATAACGTCATGAGTTTTGTCATCATCAAAAAGGGGGAGATTGTTGGCCCAAAGGCCCATCACTCTAGTTTTGATGATGATCAACTCATGAAGTTATGATTACTAATGATCTTGTGTTTAATTAGTGACAGATTCATTATCAAGATCTTAGTAGGTGTGGAGCTTCAACAAAGGATTTAAAGACAAGTTGGAAGCTAGCACCGGTTGATTCACGAGCCTATGCATCAAGAACACATCTAGAGATGAGCTCGGTGGATTGTATTTGGACCAAGTCAAGAAGATGAGAAGACTTCAAGGAAGACTTCAAGATCAAGACTTGTGTCTAGGTATAAGATTTTATTTTTGTTTTTAGATAAAATGTAAAGGATAGAATAGTGGTGGAATGCTCAAGTATAGATATCACACACACACTCTTGTTAGAATTGTTTTCATAAAAGATTTTTAAAGTAGAAAAGATTTTTCATTTTGGAAAAATACAAGTTTGGTTTTTTGGTGGTTCTCATATACTTATCCTTCAACCAAAACCAAGTTTATGCTTAATATCAAAAACATAGATATTTCATCTTGATTGTGTAGTGGATCATATCCATACACACTATGCTTTAAAAGAACTCAAATATCTTATTTTTGTATTTTGTGAAGTTATGGAAAAAACAAGTTTTAGAAAAACATATTTTTAGAAAAACAGTTTTTATTGTGATTAAAACTATTTTTTAGATTTACTGTGAATTTATGGGATTTTTATTGAGTGAAAAGACCTATTTTCAAAACCCGTATCTGTGCAGAACTGAGGACTGGCTGACAGGCCAAGTCGGTCGACCGGACCGGTCGACCGCACCATGGTCGGTCGACCGTCCGAGTCGACCGACGTGCACAGCCTTGTGCACGTTGTCAGCACAGTGGCCGGTCGACCGGGACGGTCGACCGCTGGAGAGAGCTGTGCTCTCGGGTTTTATCGGTCGACCGGGACGGTCGACCAGAGGCTCCAACGGTCGGATTTTGACCGTTGGCGGTCGACTGGCCCGGTCGACCGGCAGCACTGACAGATCCCAACGGCTAGTTTTTTCTGGCCTCTATAAAAGGGGTTTTGTCATTGTTTGAAGCTAAGATTTTAGGAGAGCTTTTGTCCAGTTATTTCCATACTTTTAGCAGAGTTTTCTCCACAAAATAGAGTGCCAATATTTCCTATCAAAAGGGATTTTATCAAGAGAGTGTTTATTGTGATTTCTTGAGTTTTCCATCAAAGTTCTTTCCTTGATTTCTCACACTACACTTGAGCATCCATAGTTGTATCTATCCTATAGGAGAGTGTTGTAGTGAGAGTTTTTGTAGGTGATCAAGTGTTTAGATCACCAAGATTTCATCTGTACTTTGAGGAGACGGGCAAGTGTGCTCGTGGTTGTTTAGGGTTCGGGTGCGAACTCTTGTAGCTTGAGGTGCGGCCTCGACGAGCCGGTGGGCTTGTGGTGTGTAAGGGACTTTGGGAGTCCGAGGGATTGTAGGTGTTGCGGCACCAAGGAGAGATCCGGTTGGATCGTGCATAGTGGAAATCCTTCGTGTGTCGAAGGCGGGGATGTAGAGCAAGTGTGCTCGAACCTCGAAACAAACCCTTTGTGTTTGCGATTGCTCACTCTTGCTCTCTTACTCTTTTTGTCTCACTTATATCTTGCATTACTTTATAGTCTTTATCTCTTATATGCATGATATACCTTTGTGCTCATAATTGCTATACTTGCTTGGGATTGTTTTTAACACTAGTATTCAACCAAGAGAGCCAACGCGGCACCTCAACCCATTCAAGGGGAATCTAGAGGAGTTTGTCCAGAGCCTCGCAAGGGGAATTCGGCAACACTCTTGTGTTATACATAAGTGTTCAATTAAAAGAAGTTTAATTTGGTCAACTTAGTTTTAATTCCGCATTATTTGTTCATAAGTGACCATTAGATTAGCCATCACCTATTCACCCTCCCTCTAGGTGATCTTACAGTAGAGACTCGCTGGGGAGCTAAGAATATGAATCTTATCATGACAAGGATGGAGTTTTAATTTGCTAGGGATATTGACCAGATTCGCAGGGATGGGTTTTATCCACCGGGGAATAGGTTAGAGACTTACTATTAGAGGTTTAATGTTAACATGATAGGTTTGACTCGTCATTACACTAGGAAAATGAATACCTTCTAATGTGGTCCTACCATTTTATGGACGGGAATTGGTAAGTGATTTTGGAGAGGAATCAAATGGGAACAGGTCCCTTAGGATTTTTAACAAATCCTCAGCTGTCAATGGATTTGATATGCTTTTACCAACTACCATTTGAGTTGGGCTAGCCATGCTATTCCCCTCAGCATGATGAGTTATCGAGGACTTATGTTGGGCTAAGAGCCAATATTTTTCTCTATCCTTAGCCGTTAGAGGCGTTGGATCATTTTGTTACTTCGAGTAACGTAATGCCTCCCATGGATTTTCACTCTGTAGGTTAGTTGGGGATGAATTCCGCAAGGTATTTATCTAAAGATCTTGTTTTCATATTGGAAAGATTTTGCAGAAGGATGCATCACGAACCTTCTTCAATGAGTTTGGCTTGACAAGTCATCAGCTAAACTCCTTTGATCTCTTATTCGATCAGTCACCATGTTTTTGATATGAACATGAAAACAGTGGAAAGGTTCTATAAGAGAATACGTCACGAAACTTCTTCAATGAGTTTGGCTTGATAAGGCATCAGATAAACTCATTTGTTTGGTTGGACTTTTGTGGTTGGGTCGAGCTTTGATCGATCGAACAGGAGTAGGGAGGTATGCCACCATAAACCATCTGCCTGAAATTGTTGTTTAGACATGCTTGACTTCAAAATACGACCTATTCTTCTAAGTTAGAGATGGGTACATGTTTATATACTTAGAGAAGAGTAACAAGGCTAAAACAATTTGACACCTTGTTTCTTCTTCAACGTCATTAGTGTTCGATCGGCTCGACACTAGTTGAAGAGTGATAAGGCTAAAACTTGAAGTTCATAACCTTGCTTCTTCTTTGATGTAACCGGTGTTCGATCGACTTGACACTGGTTTGTGAAAATATAATCCCGTTAAAGAAAGAGAGGAGCGCTCTTCTAAGTATCCTAGATCTAAAGGTCTTGATCAGAGGTGTAATGTTAACTTGATCATAAGAAAGATCCTATCAAGGATAATACTTCTTTAAGAACCTGCTGTTGATTGGCATCCTGAGCGTATCACCCTCTGGGGTTATAAGGCTATATGCTCCTTTTGAATAGACTGTTTCTATCATGAATGGTCCTTCCCATTTGGGCTGAAATTTGCCTTTGATTTTGTGCGATCATAAATCATCAGTCGTCTGATGGCTAAAACCAAATCTCCTTTCTGGAAAACCTTTGCTTAACCTTCTTATTGAAGGACTTCGAAATTCGCGTTTGATACAACTCAATATGTTGTTGAGCTTGTAGCCGCTTCTCATCTAGGGCTTTGAGCTCTTGAAGATGTAACCGATCATTGTCCTCCTTTGTCATTCTGGTCAGCAAAGTGACTCATAATGACGGCATCTAGATTTCTAACAGTATAACTGCTTCGCACTCGTATACCAGAGAAAAAGGCATATTGCCTGTCGGGGTCCGAACTGTAGTTCGGTAGGCCCAAAGACATTCACCAAGCTTCTCATTCCAGTCTCGTTTATTTGATGAAACGAATTTTTTGAGTAGCTTGATAATTATCTTGTTGAATGCTTTCACCAAGCCATTAGCAGCAGGGCTATAAGTGGTAGATGCCACATTCTGAATCCGGTACTTATCACAGAACCGATATAATACCTGACTTACAAATTGGGGACCATTATCATGGATAATCCACCTAGAAATACCAAATCGATGAATGACATGGTGTTTTGTAAAATTAACCACGTTGGAAGTTTTAACTTCAACAAGTGGTATAGCCTCTGCTCACTTTGAAAAGTAATCGGTTAGTGCTAAGATGAACCGATGGCCTTTTGTTGATGAGGGGCTGATAGGCCCTATGACATCGATTTCTCATGCTTCGAATGGTCATGAAGCAACAGTCGGATGAAGTAGCTTCGGAGGTTGATGTATAAAGTTCGCATGGATTTGGCAGGCTTTACACCACTGTACATATTTGATGGCATTGGCTATCATGGTTGGCCAATAATATTCAAGCCTGTGCAATCGATCTTTGAGCTTCGGACCTGGTTGATGAGCTCCGCAAATACCATCGTGCGCCTCTTTAAGCACTTCTTGTGCCTCTGAATTAGAAAGGTAATGGAGGAGGATACCGTCATATGAGTAACGGTAGAGTGTTTTTACTAATGGATCATAGTAGAAACAGAGAGACCTTCATCTGATAGAAGCTACTTCTTTAAGGTCATCCAATAATATATCATGCAAAGTATAGTCAATGAGGGAAATCGCCAATCTCTTGGTTCAAACCCCGTCGAGGTAATATGGACCTCCTTGATTTTTAACACATGTTTAGGATAAATAAGGTGTCGAGTAGCCACTGTAAGATGATATGTTGTGTCAATCGGTAAGGCTAATATTGCTGCTAGTGCAGCCAGAGTGTCAGCCTTAGTATTTTGGGATCGGGACACATGGTCAATATAAAAGCCATCAAATAAATTAGCCATTTTGTTGACTACATGATAATAGGGTACCAACTCTCCGTGGCGAACCTCATATTCTCCTTTAACCTGATAAATAATCAGTTTTGATTCACCATAAGCTTCGAGGTAGCGTACCCCCATTTCATGGGTGAGCTGAAGGCCAATGAGTAGAGCATTATATTTCGCCACATTGTTGGAACATGGTTCCGTCAATAAAAATGCCCTAGAAAGGACATGGTTTTGTGGTGAGATAAATACAACCCTAACACCAGCAATGATCTTACCTTTAATGCCTATTCTTGATGCTCCATCAAAGAATATCTATCATACCTCATCCTTTGAAGTTATATTAGATTCGAAAACCTCATCTGGAATATCTTCATGAAGTTTTGAGCTTTCCGGAACCTGATGAGCAGCCAGGAAGTCTACAAGCGTCAGACCTTTAACTGCCTTCTGAGGGACAAAGAGCATATTGTACTGAGATAGAAGGAGGGCCCACTTAGCTAATCTTAAATTTAGTGATCCTGGTTTCATCATGAGGAGACGCAAAGGATTCACTCTAAAAATGACATGTATGGTTTGGCCAACCAAGTAATGTCGCGTCTTTTGAATAGCAAAGATAAGAGCTAAGCATTCCTTCTCAATGGGGTTATAGCGAGATTCAGCCCCTATCAGAGTCCTACTCAGATAATAAATGGCCTGTTCGTGGCCATCATTGTTCTTTTGAGTAAGCAGAGCACTGAGAGAATGGTCCATAGCTCTCACATAAAGCAGGAAAGGTTTTCCTGATGTGGGAGCCACCAAAAACTAGAGGTTTAGCAAGGTATCTCTTGATATCCTCATAAGCTTCTTAACAGGTTTGATCCCATACAAAAGAGACACCAATTTTCATGAGCCAGGTGAATGGTTGACAGCGACCTGAGAGATTTGTGATGAACCTTCTGATATAGGTCAGTCTGCCTTGCAGGCCCCTAAACTTTTTGAGATTCTTAGGTGAATGCGCGTTTTGGATAGCGTTGACTTTATCCGGGTCAAGATGGATCCCTTTTGATGTAACAATGAATCCCAAGAACTTGCCACTTGAAACCCCAAGAAGGATTTTGTCGGATTCATTTTTAGTCGATCAGCTCGCGTTATATCAAACATTGTTCTCAAGTCACGTAGATGATCATTCTTGTAGCGAATTTTGACAGCAATATTGTTAACATAATATTCTACCGTCTTTCGGAGGTGGTCACAGAAAATTGTACTCATTGCACGTTGATAAGTTGCTCCCGTGTTCTTCAACCCGAAGGGCATCACGGTATAGCAGTATACCCCTAATAGTGTCCGGAATGAAGTATGCTTCTCATCTACTGGGTACATCTTAATTTGATTATACCCTGAAAAGCCGTCCATGAAAGACATTCTTTTGAATCCGCAGGTATTGTCAATCATGACATTGGTGATGGGCAATAGGAATTTGTCTTTAGGGCAAGCTGTATTGAGATCGCGGTAGTCAACGCAGATCCGAATTTTTTCATTTTTCTTAAGAACATGAACAATATTAGCAACCCAATCTGGATGTTGTTCCTCCCGTATGAAACCACATGCGATGAGTTTATGGACTTCGTCTTCAATAGCTTCCGTAATGTTCAGGCAAAATCGTCATTGTTGTTGCTTGACTGGCTTGGCGTTAGGCTTGATATTCAGTCGATGCATGGTTACTTGCAGATCAAGTCCAGATATATCTTCGTAATTCCATACAATGACATCGATATACTCTCCTACGAGTACAACCAATTCTTCTTTCTCCATAGGTGGTTCGCGTTGTTCGAATCGCTTTTTCTACTGAAAATCTAGTTGTTGAGCCCATGGTTCAACATCAATAGCTTCCGCAGGCCCCAAATGACTACTTGAAGTCATGTTAACGGAGAGATTCTCAAACATCGCTCCCACACTGACTAACATCTGACTCCCACTCGGAGGAAGAGGCAGAGTGTGACGGGATCGATTTGTTGTCTTCAGATCGAATCGATAGGTGGAGGTGCAACATATCCCAACCCCTGCGTGTTTTAACATAGTAATTTTCGATTTTCCTTTTGGCACGAAATTACATAGAAAACCACGTTGTCCTTTTTGAAATTAAGGCCACTCCCACGCTGCAGGCTGTATCCCATTTTTCTCATCATATGCTGTGCTGATCGTGCTTAATGGAAAACTGCGGGGGCTCTGAGTCTGAACTCGAATCTGTGATCTCAGACTTTCGTAGTTGGGCTCTACCGAATATTATTGGGGATTGACTCTTTTTGGATGGAAGGATCACGAAGACGGATCCTTCCGCACATTCCACAGATGTACCTGACATGCTTGATTTATGCAAGGGCATGTGTAGAGAGCTATTGGCAGCCGATTCAAAACAATCCGACACTCACAAGATAATCAAAGATAACATTATCATTAATCACCTATTCATCATCATCCTCAGAGGGATTATTACATTAAGGATTATTGAAACATGTTATAATTGGTTCACCAGCCAAAGTAGCTGGAATGTCTCCTTCAGACTCTGAATCTGCCTCATTGCCACTGTCATCGTTGTCAAGAAATGGTTCTTTTGATGTTTTACCGATTTCCTGATATATGAGGGCATCAGTAAAGTAGTTTTCCACCCCTTTGAACAGTTGTTTCTCAGCGAACACCGTTTGTACCATTGTATCATCCTCCACATATTTGAAGCATTGGTGCAGAGTAGAGGGAACAATCCAGTTAGCGTGGATCCAAGATCGTCCTAACAATAAGTATATGAAGTGTCAGCATCAATGACATAACACGTCACTTTTGATTTCTGATTTTCGATTCGGCAATGGAGTAGAATCTTTCCAAGTGGGTGACTACTCCCTGCGTTAAAACCGTATATCGTCTAGTGGTTGCGGATAACCGATACAGCGTTATGCCTTTTGTGGGTAATGCTGAGTGTAGACCCTGGATCAACCTGTACCCTTTCGATGCATGTCGAACCGATGTATCCGGTATAGTACAAAGGTCGATCGTGTTTATTATCCTTGAGGAGCATATTCTCAGCTGTGAAAGTAATAGCAGGTACCTTCAACTGGACATGATGACATTCAGAACATGAGGGTTGAGTGTCATCCCTAGGGACTTCTGGCATATGTGTCAGAAATGATTCTAAATTAGCCAGTGCATCCCTGAGTGCTTCTCTTGTCTCCTTTGAGAGATGAAGCAGCTCATGTATGGTGATACGAGCGGGAATATTAGCCAGCTGGGCCAATATATCAAAGCAAAAAGGGATATTAAGTCCCGGGCTGAAGGTTTCTTCAGGATATGATCAAACTGGACTTCTTTCTGCTTCTCTTTTCCTGAGGTCGGGACTAGAGCTGGTATGGGTACTTGTACCGACGTCGTTTGCTATTGTGTCTCGTCAGTAATTTGCTCATACTATTTTAAGTATGATTTTTCGGATCGAGTACCCGTCGGCTGAGGTACATCGGCCTGTGTTGTGCAAGCATGCCTCTCACTTTTAGAATCGCTAAGAAAAGCTGCTGTCACATTGTCGTCATCTGGCAGGACAGAGATAACGTTGCAATATTTGTCCTTCGACTTTGACTTCTTTGAATCTCATTGTTTGTCTTGGGCAAGGTCTAGGTGTATCCACATGATTTTCCCTATTTTTATTGTCAAGAGAATGAGACCCTTAGTCTCCTAATATTTAGCTGAAGGATCGTTTATTTCCAGCCGTGCTGTAGGGATTGAAAAAGACCCATCAGGAACTATGACTTTTAGGGTCTTACCAAACTCGAGGGTCACTAAGTTTGCAGTGACTTTCTTTGTTCCGACTTTAGCATTAGAACCCCAGCATCGACCGAAGCCTGAATTTTGTCCTTTTGGACAAAGTACTTGTTAGTAGGATGGTGAACCATCCTATGAAAAAGACAATCATGGGGATCGTTGGTGCGTCCTACTTCATTAGGACGTCGAGCCTCTGGCAGTTTCAATTTAGTCCCTTTATAGAGTAAATGGAATATTGTGACCACTGCTCATCTTTGAAGGCGTATTATTTTGGAGGAAACTTAAACTTCTGATTATTGACGCCGCTCTTCTTGGTCTTAGGAGTAACGTCCCCTGACAATTCAACGGACATGGTCTCTTTCCCTTTGACTTGAAAAGATTGTGCCATGTCGCCGCGCCTCTTATTATTCATACTCCATTTGCCTTTAAGGGTAGATGGTTCAAACTTTTTAATCGATTTTTCGGCTATGTCAGCTTGCTCGACTAATTCCTTTCATGTATGGGCTTTGACAGCTCCCATATGAATCTCTACTTGGTCTAAAAGATTATGCCTACATGTCTGCAAGAGCATGAGCAATGGCATCCCTACTGGGCACATCAGAGATAAATTTCTGAACCGCTCAATGTAGTCACGGACAGATTTTCCTTTCCTCTGTACAGTGGAGAGAAGTTTATCCATGGTTACCTCGGCGTCGTCCTCGTAAAAACGAGAAAGAAATCGAGTTTCTAAGTCGATCCAGAACCAGTGAAATGCTACCCCCTTCAGGGTGCCATTGAATAGTCTGGCCATGATAGCATCGTTACCTACTACATTACCGGTCTGCGATCGGAAGTAGTAAATATGCTGATTTGGTGAGCTCTTGTCATCATATGAGTGCAACGTTGGTGGCATGAACTTTAGAGGATATGGGACTGAATTCCATTCCAATGGGTAAGGACGGACCGTCCCTATTTTTTTTCAGTTCATCCCTTTGGGCTAGGGATGCGATCTGAGCATGGATGCCTTTAAGAACCTCAGCATCCGTAAAAGAACTTTCCTTTAA
Organism: Agave tequilana; assembly: GCA_038442645.1. Classification (NCBI taxonomy): domain Eukaryota; kingdom Viridiplantae; phylum Streptophyta; class Magnoliopsida; order Asparagales; family Asparagaceae; genus Agave; species Agave tequilana. The sequence goes on from JAVJIF010013463.1 coordinate 42,157, forward strand.
CTTCTCAGTCTTAGGTTGCTCTTCATCATTATGTTCTTCTTCATTATGATTACTCCCGATATCATTGTTATTTCGGTTAGTGAGGAGTTGAGCAAGCATCTGTTGAATATTGTTCAAGGCTTCTTCCTGAGCCTTAGAGGTTTGCTCCTGAGCTTCCAACCGTCGACGGAGGTCATCATTACCGTTATCACCCATATGCACCGACACTCTATCCGTTCGTATCGAGCTGACTGTTGCCAAAGAGGCATACCCACTATCTTCCCCTTATCATCAGACCATTGTAATAAACTTCTCAATGTTTCTGGTGATGTTACTCCAGTCGAGGAGGATGGCTGCTCATAATTGTAGGGTATTGCTACCCAAGATGTGGTGCTTCGGAACATAACTTCTTCATCTACCAAGACTTGGCCTAAGCCAGGGCTATAGTCCAGGTTTGGAGAACTGAAGGAAGGGGAGTTAGTACCACGCGGCATTCGTCAGCCCCTATGCGGTTCACGTCCCCTTCCGATTATGTTGACGGATGCAAAGGGCAGATCTGGTAGATTTCACGATATGCTCCTTTTGTGATGCTTCACAGAAGCTCGCACCGATAGTCGATTAAAAACAGACTGTCGGCTTGGAAGGGTGGCGGGCGTTGGTCCTAGTCAGCAATGAACTGAATGGACCGTCACCAACTGACATTCTACTTGTTTGCAATAAGAGAGAGAAGTCTAGAGTAGTTCTAACTTCTGCTTGTTCATCAAGAACTCTCGTAGATCAGTGTTAACCGAACTTAAATGATCCAGCGCGGAGACTCGAGCGGATCGTTCATTGATATCTACAGGTAATTTGAAATCACCTTTTTGCTTATAGTTCCATTTGTAGGAGCGGACTTAGCACCAGAGGGCTTTGGAAGCGAAGCACGGGACGAGGCCTCGTTCTTTGTATTACCGCAAAGGCGGTTAGTACTGCATAATACTTTAGTTCTAGCTTCGCGGCTGAGAACTCTGGTAGCACTCTTGGGCGCTGAAGCTGCATAAGCACCGTTATAAGCACCCAGGGATGATCCCTTAACTTCGCTCTGAAGAGCGGACTTCACGCTGGAAAATTTTGAGAGCGAAGCACGCTGTGTTGCTTTGTTCACAGCCTTATTGCGAAGGTGGCTAGAACTGCGGAGTGCTTCAGTTCGAGTCTTATGGCTGAGAACTTCGCTCATACCCAGAGGTTCTGGCGGTGAGTTAGTCAAGCTATTGGTAACTTCGCTCGTGAGAATGAAGTTGGCGCATGAAGTCACTGCTCCTAGATTAGGGGAAGGTAGAGTTACCAATTTAGCCTCGCGGCTAATAGCCTCGGCGAAGCTGCCAAACCGGACAGGCAGTTTGCTTTTGTCTTCTCGTGATAGGCGAAGTTGTGGTGGAGCTTCGCCTGAAGCATCACACGGAGCTTCTGCCTTGGCCACCACATCTGCTTAGGAAGTGAAGATTTAGGTTCGTAGAAAACCTGATTAGCCTTGCTTAAGGGACCCGTAGCCGCCATGGAGGCTAAGAGGAGTTGGGACGAGGTTCGTCCAGTTACCTTCCCGGCTACGGCTGTCTTCTGCTCGGAAGTCTTGGCCACCGAGATCTTTCTGTGCTTCTGAGTGCGGAGCACTGGATCACCCTCAGAGAGCAATTCTTCAAATTTTTCTTGGTCGAAATGAATGACCAAGTTTTTAAAAATGAAGGACTCAAGACTCTGATCGTTGCATTGCGACACTGTCTCCTTGTTGCGCCAGAAGACGGATTTTCCCAGCAGATTCGCCATCTTGTTTCCATTGAAAAATTGAGGTTGTGGGAAAACTTACAAAAAGGGTAGAGGAGTGAAATTACAAGTACATCTTTAAAGAAGAAGATTACAAGTAGATCTCCTCTAAGATTTCTAGGAAAATGTACCGGTAGAAATCTGATCACAATCACTTTATCCCTTTGACGATGCAATTGATCAAGTGATCAAGACTGCCTCCTAATAAGACTCCCTTCTCGCTTGGTTCGGGAAATCGGAGAACAGAAGATCAGTAGAGCCCTTTTTGCTAGGAATTCTATTTTTTTCAAGCCAATCTCCTCTCATCCGTCTGTCCGCCTCTGTGTGTCTTGTTGAATCATCCAGGGACCTATTTACAGCCAAAGATTGGGAGTAACCGCCCCCTTGAATTCAGCAAGGCTGAATCAGCCATTAGCTTCGCGCGAGGCTCGCTAATGACCTTGCCGCGAAGCTCTTTGCGAGCTTCTGGCGAAGCTAGAGGGTTTGTGCGAATGTCCTCATGCTGTTATGGCTTAGTTGTCTCCACTTAATGTGTGACGAAGTGGGCGGGTGTAACCGCCCACTTAAAGTGGCATTAATCCCGCTAAATTAGTGGGGTTCACCCATTAATTTCTCGTGGGATTTTGAAACGGTCAATTTGATGACCTGGCAAAGCCCACTGCGGAGCTAGATCATGCGGAGCTAGCTGATAACTTCAGGCAAAGTTACTTTTAGAGCCTCATGCGAAGCTAAGACTCAGCTCATAGCGGAGCTATGACCTAGCTAGGGATGAGCCTCTGGCGCGAGGCTCTTGGATCAGCCTCCGGCGGGGTTAAATGGGGAGCTTCATGCGAAGCTGATAGTTTAGCTTCAAAGCGAGGCTACTAGGCTTAGGCGAAGCTTTTAGTTTCATGCGGAGCTATAAAGCTTACCTTAGGGTTTTGCCTAAGCTAAGTATTGAGCTAGTTTAGTGTCTTAGGCCTGCTTGGGTCTCTCCAAAGGCAACTTTGACTTACTATCTACTTTACTGGATTAGTAATATACATGCTGCTGCCTCATCTCTGGTCATTAGCTTGTTTTTGACTTATCTTTTGTAGATGTCGATAAGTTAGACGTCGTTCAGACCGGTTGAAGATGAATGCAGGAGTCCTGTCTTTTTTGAGTGTCAACAGAGATCTCCAGCAAAGGCTGAACATAAAAGAGAGAGTTTATCAATGAGACATGATATCTTGTAATTGTCAGAGAGCTGATTCCCTTTAAATTTAAAGTATCAGATAAAATCTTGAAATTCATGAAGTTGATCATTGATAGATTTGTTGTCAGACATCATGAATTTATTGAAGGAAGAGGAAGTGAATCTTTCAATTCTAGCATCATTAAGGTCGTATTCTTCTTCAAGTGCTATCCATAGTTCTTTGGCACTCTTGTATTCATAATATATGTTATATAGACTATCATAGAGACAATAATAGTCAATCTTCTCAGGTTTCAAATAAACTTAGGAGGAAGTAGTTGAAAGAGGTGTTTCAGCAGATGATGATTTGGCAGGTGATGGTTTAGGAGAAATAGCAGGAATAGAGTCATCTATGGATAAAATGAGACCTAAAAAGTGGTTAATCAATACTTCATCTAGTTTTTCCACCTCTTCAAATATGTATCAGAAAATTTCTCAGGTTTCACACCCTAAAAATGATCAGGGTTGGCCATAGTGACAGGATAGAATTACTGAATTCTGTATTTCAAATTTTGAGGATGTCAGAATTTAATTCAGTAGGAGATCTAACAAGATAAAGCAATTACAGTTAGAAATAAAACAGTGAGTATTACAGGAATTAAAATATTATTTTAGATTAATTTCTAAATTAATCTAGCATAAAATACACTATCAGTTATGACAAGAAATTAGACAATGCAAGTTATGACAAGTATTAGACAATTTAGAGCATGCAGGTAGTAAAGTATTATATATTTATGCAAAATAGAAACATATTATAACATGAATATAAGAAATAACAATTATAATACTTTTGATCCTTTAAATTGTTGGTTGAAACTATGTTATTTCCTAAAACATGAAAATCAATTATCTTGACAAAACAAATTAAATTAGCTTCCTAGCATGCTGCTACAAAAATTAAAACAGAGTATTAAATCTGGCTTGGGAAATTCAGTCGCGTAGTCGCTGCCCTAAAGGATCAAAAACTCATTTTCTAGTCCAGGCGTTGATTAGGCTTTGTCCAGTAGTGGTAAAAGAATCTCTAGAAATTATCAGCACTAGGCTGAGGATAGTAGGTAGAGTATTTTCCTCAGATAGAGAATTGTTGCTAAGAAAAAATGAAGTAAAACTTGAAGAAATATGAAAGTAAGAGAAAAAGAATGTAGCTATAAATCTCAGATTTCTTATTCTTTTCAGAGAATGAACAAAAAGAATCTATTTATAGACACATAGCACTATCTAATACTAACAACCCCCGCACAAATCAAGCACATGTTCAGATTGGTTGTAATTAACGTGCAAAAACTCCGCACATTCGCAGATCTGCTTTTACCGGGTCAAGAAACGTTACAAATCAAAATAGTAAAAAACTTTGAAAGATTGAGATGGATCTCAGGAACATTCTGAGTCCAACTATTTGGGAAAGACTCTGAGGTTCAAGTACTCAGGATGATCCACTCCGAGATCACTCTGAGTCCAAGAACTCGAGGATGATTCCGAGGTGATGTGCTCGAGAATCATTCCGAGTCCAGGTACTCGGGTCACTCGCCCAGAAGTTCGGAGTTAGCTCTGAAAGTCAAATAATAATTTTCAAAATGCAGCAGGTCCAAGAACCCCTTGAACGAAGTTGCATTCGTGCCCGTAGGTAGTGGGCACGTGCCACGCGGACCCGAACAGACCCCGCCCAGCCCGGCACGGGTCAGTGCCTGTGCACCTATGTGGGGAGTTGGGGACCATAACCTAACACTCATAATAATAAGCTTAAAAATAATTGGTATATATACTACTCAAAGAGAGAAAAGAATTTACAGTGAGTTAAATAAGAAAATAAATAGCTGCAGAAACTTAAATTTTGCAATTCAACCGACTTGCAAAAAATATAGGTTAGTAGTTCACTCAGATTATCACGGGAAAGTGGCTTTTGCCGTGTCTGCATGGCAAATCTGAGTGCTTCTGGGCTCTGCTTTCTTGAGCAGAGTTTAGGACTACTTATATGTCCACAACTTACACCGGTGATACTTTCAGTACAGTCTTCACCCTCATTCTGTCATGAAACTCTTATCTCCTCTAAATTACATAAAAGAAAACAAAAATTACATGAAAAGAAAAATAAAGACCTACACTAAACTAGAGTAAAAACCTAGCTTAAAGTCTATCTCTACTCAATCGTCCCCTTTGCCTTCTGAAATTGCAGTATTTATAGAAGAAGATGAAGTGGGGAATGTGTGTGGAGATATAGATAAAATTATTTGCCCAACAGAAAAGATCTTCTGATAAGGTTGGAGATGATGAAAGTACACCTAAAGGGGGTGAATAGGTGTAGTGCTAATCTAATGATGAATGATGCAGAATTAAAACACTAATTGCTAACACACTATGTGTAACCAAGAGTGAGCCAAAATTTTCTGTGAAGGGCTCTGAAACTGTTCCTCGAGATTCTTCTAAATTAAGAGTTGAGGTGCTATTAGAAGCTTTTTGGATCAACGTAAGTATAGGCATATAAACTATATCTAGCATATGTATATGAATAATGTAAAGCAATGCAAGATATAGAGAAAGTTGAAAGAAAGAAGATCAAACGCAAACACAAGGATATGTTTCGAGGTTCGGGTCACTGCTCTATGTCCCCGCCTTCACGCATAAGAATTTATACTATGCCCACACAGGACCTTCCACAAAGGGACCTCTACCAAGGAATTACAACTCAACACCAGGAGTACACAACTCCTCTCCCAAACACAATCACCTCTACATGAGAGGGAAGGCATAAAGCCAAAGCAAAGAAAAGGTTTACAACTTGGTGATCCAATGATCATAAACTCTCTAGGTGATCTCAAAAAATTACAAATAATATTTCTCACAAAAACAAGATCCTAAAAATAGGTTTAGAATTGATAGCTCAAGTGTGAGAAATCAAAAAGTTTTGAAAATAAAACAATAAAGAAAATACTTGAGAAAAACTTCTTTATAGATAAATAAAATGAAGAACAAAATAGAATTCCCAAAACTTGCATTTCTTTGATTTTTTCAAAACTTTGAAAATAATTAAAGATTTAGAATATTGTCACAAAAACTCTTTTGAAAACTTTATTAAAAACACTTGAGAAGGTGGAGAAAATTATTGTTGAAAATTTTGGTGAAAACAGGCCTCAAAGACCCATTTACATAGGGGTTAGAAAATAAAGCCGTTGGGGTTTAGAACGGGTCAAAAATGACCTGTCGGTCGACCGCCAATGGTCCGACGTTGGGGTTGTGGTCGACCGATCGGTCGCCGCCCCAAGGAAAACTACCTGTCAGTCGACCGCCCGGTCGACCGAGGCCAGAACCAGAAAGCTCTTTCTGGGTCAGTTGACCGGGGCCAGATCCGTAGAGCAAGATCTCTAGATCGGTCGACCGTGCGGTCGACCAACCCTAGGCCTTAGGACTTATGCACATCCTGTGCACATCGGTCGACCACTCGATCGACCGAGCCTCTGGATCGGTCGACCGGTCAGTCGACCGCCTGGCAGCCCAGAATTGGGTTATATGTTATGAAATGTTGGCTTTTAAATACCTATAAAATCTCATAAAATCATATAAAATCCACAAAAATAAGTTCTTGTAAATATTTGAAGTACAAATATGTGTGATCAAAATTAAACACATATTTTAAACTATTTGAACTATTTTTGAGGTATGAAAATTTAGCTTTAAATAAAAAATTGTATTTTTCAAAACTTGAATTTTGAAATGAAAATTTGTTTTCTCCATAACTTATATAAATAAAAAAACAAGATATTTAAACACTTTTGAAGCATGATGTGCTTGGATAAAATTCAATGCACATAGTAAATGATATATCTATGTTTTTGATATTAAATCCCAAAACTAAGTCTTGTTAAAAACAAAACTTGAAACACATGAAATAGAATCATAAAAATAAGTTTTTAAACAATAAGAACTATCAATGTATATGGATGAAATTTAACATACGTAAAAACCATATAAACTTATTTTAATTCCATCTATTCATGAAAATTATAAATGTATATTCTTGAAAATTCAAAACAGTTAAACCAAAACCAATAAACTTTTGAACTTGTATGTGTGTGTACTTGAGCATATTAAAGACTAATCTATTCTTACATAAGATCTAAATAAAATTAAAACAAACTTAGACCAAAGTCATCTCGTCGATCTTCATCTCCAAGATGACTCGATCCAAACTCGATCTGAAGAGCTTGACTCCATCCGAGTGCTAGATGTGATCTTGACGCGCGAGCTCTTGAATCCACATGTGTTAGCTCCAAAACTGGCTTTGAATTCTTTGTTGAAGCTAAACACCTACTAAGATCTTGATCAATATCAAAAACTTATTAAACACAAGATCATTAGCAAACTAACCTTCATAAGTTAGTTATCATCAAAACTACGGTGAAGAGCTTCTGGGCCAACAATCTCCCCTTTTTGATGATGACAAAGCTTATGAGGTTATATATGCATAGATTAAGAAAAAACTTCATAGAAGCTCCCTCGTAACTTATGCATAATCATAAAACATAAAGATATGCAATGTAGGCTCAACATACCAATAAACACTAATAAAAGATATGCAATGAGAATCATAAAAACACATGTATATATGCAAAACACTTAATCAAACATGCACATATAATCACTAATCCTTCTCCCCTCTTTTGTCACTCATCGATAAAGGGGCGAAGAAAAACAAACAATACTAATAAACATATTTTAAAACAAAATCTTGATACCAATAAAAAAAATCAAGTGAAAGAAATTAATTGAAAGTGAAACAATTTTTTACCAATTGATACCAATAAAAAGACATGGTACCAATTGAAAGAAAAAACTAAATTTTTTTATTTTTTATTTTTAGTTAAATACTAAAATTATTTTGCAATAAAGATACCAAATTGAGAATAATACAAATTTAAGATTATTGATACAATTACTGAAAATGTTAGCATATATCAAAACAAAATATTTTTTATTATAAAGAGTGAGAGTAAGATACCAATTGAAAATAAAATCAATTGAAAGAAAAAATAAGAATTTTTCTCCCTCTTTATGAAATAACAATAAAAATAATGCATAAACTTGTAAAGATATCAAATATCATTAAGAATATAAATCAAGCTTAGCATGAAACAGTTTGCACTAAAAATGTATGAACATTATAAAATAAGCATAATCAAAATCATCTATATTTATGTATGATCAGAACAATATATAATATCAATTGAAATATGATGTATACATATAGAAAACATGAGTATATAAAAATAAATTATCATTAAAATCATGTATATCTCATAACTACCTCCCTTTCATGAACATGTTTGAAAGATATTCAATAAGGGTTCACAAGACAAGGTCGCCCATCCAACCTTCCTTTGATGGTAAGGTTTTCAAAAATAAGATTTGAAGATCATTTTAACATTTTTGAAAATGCTACAAATTGAAGAATAACGAAACTAGTTCTATGATTATTTTGAAAACTAGTACGAAATCCTTCAAGCAAAGAATAAAACAAATATTATTCGATAATATATGAAAATTACATGAGATTCGACGCTCAAAAATCTATGAAGCATATATAGGCTCATGGATCAAAATCATAAGTAAACAAAAGATATATGTAGTGTACAGGATGAAAATACACCTAGAGGGTTTGAATAGGTGTATGGCTAATCTAATGACAAATGATGCGGAATTAAAAACTAATTACAACACACTAAGTATAACCAAAGAGTGTAAAAGAATTTCCGGTGACGGGCTCTGGATTATCTCCTCTAAATTCCTCTAAATAAGAGTTGAGATGCTATTTGAAGCTCTCTTGGTTCAATACTAGTATGGGTACACAAACAATACCAACCATATATATATGATATGAACAATATGAATGCAATGCAAGATATAAAGAGGGAGTTTAGAGATAATGGATCAACCACAAACACATAGATATGTTTCAAGGTTCGAGCCACCGCTCTACGTCCCCGCCTTCATACAGAAGGATTTTCACTATACGTCCACAGAGGACCTAAACCTCCACCGAGGATTTGGCAAATACAAACTAGGAGTACACAAATCCTCTCTCCAACAAAACAACCTCTATACGAGAGGATAGGCACAACAACAATCACCTCACACAAGAGGGGTAAGGAACTTAGCCAAATAATAATCACCTCTACACTTAGAGGGACAAGGCAAAAAGCCAAACCAACCACAATCACCTCTTCACAAGAGGGATAACCACAAACCCAAATCACAATCTTAATCACCTCTACACAAGAGGGATGAACACAAAACCTAAAATAAAGAAAGGTTACAACTCTTGGTGATCTCAAAAACCACAAACAACTCTAGGTGATCACTATAGACCACAAACCAATTTTCTCACCAAAAATAAGATTCTATAGATAGGATAGAGATGATGGCTCAAGTGTGAGAAAAACAAAGTGTTTGGTAAATAAATCACAAAGAAAAATACTTGAGAAATACTAGAATGAAATAGAAATGAAGATCAAAACAATTTTCCCAAAGACTCTCTTTTTCTTTGATTTTTCCAACCCTTGAAAATAAAATAAAAAAATAAATCTTTTAACCACAAAAACTTTTTTAAACTTGCTGAAAAAACTCTTATACGATGGGAAGAGAAGCTCTCAAAATTATTGTTGAAATCAGCCCAAGAGATGGCTCTTTATAAGGCATTCTCAAAAACTAGCCGTTGGCTGTTGAAATGAACAGATTGCCCTTTCGGTCGACCGCCCAGTTGACCGGCGTAACAGTCATATTTCTGATCGTTGTGCCTATGGTCGACCACCGGTTGACCGGCCAGCACTCGAGAGTTGGGTGCTTTCAGTCGGTCAACCGCGTGGTCGACCAGCCGTGTGGGTTGGCCTTGTGCATGTTTGTGTGCACATTGGTCGACCGATCCGGTTGACTGACCCCTGGTCCGGCCGACCGTCTGGTCGATGATCAGGGGAAAACTGCGCGCAAAAAGTATATGTTTTGCGATCAATATTTAAAGTGTGTGCTTTAGCTTTCTCGATACTTCCGTTATAACATAGAGGCTAAAACAAGTCGAATCCATAAGGACGGGAGGCGATAGAAGCTTACACGGTATGTTCACATGTGTGTTAACAGTTCTTCAATGTTTGAAAGAATGAAAAGAAAGAAAAAAGAATGAAAAAGAGAAGTGAGGTGAAATACGAAGAAGTGGGAAAAATAGAAGAAAATGTATTGTGGTTTTTGGAATATATTTCTAAAATAAAGTAAAAATGTAAGAAAACCCATGGCTACTAACTACTAATGACTCCTAACATGCTAACCTCTTAGTGATGTTGTCTCACATGTATCATTGGCCATCACTAGTCCTTGATTCAAGAACTTTACAAAGCATGGCTCATATGTAAACTTTCACATCCAAATTTAACCAACAAGTGCAAGTTACACTTAAATCATCAAGACCCAATAAGAGCAAGTATGAAATAAAGTAATATTAGCTTGTTAGAGATTTAAATGTTAGAGTATTAGATCCATCATCATGAGCCATCAATGGCTCTTGTAAGAGCAAGGCCAAGTAGAGGCTATTAGATTCATGTGGATTATCAAATAAAAAGTTAGCAAGTTAGCGGTTAGTAGTTAGTTTCCATGAGAGAAAAATTAGCTACACATGTAAAAGGGATTAGAGAGAAGAAATAAAGATAAGTTAAGAGAGCACCTTTCATAGATTGTCACCCTCTATTAAAAGCACTCTTGCTTCCTCACTATGTACCACTCTCTCTCCTATTACAAGATCTAAAAGAAATGAAAAATACAAAGCAAGAAGAAGAACTAACCTAAACTAACTACCCTAAATTACAACATGGAAGAAACTACATTAAACTCTGCACAACTCCAACTGAAGAACCCCAGGGGGTATTTATAGGCACCAGAGGAAAGAAGAGCCAGGGGCCAAACCCTGGCCCAAAGTACGGGCGCGTCCGCGCCCGTACGGTCACGGAAACGCCTCAAAGCTGCGTTTCTGTGGCTCTTCCAGAGCCGCACTCGTGGCGCTTCGGGCCGCGCGCTGTCCCGTATGTCCCCTATCAGGATTAGTGCCCAATTTCTGATTTTTAGCCCTTGGTTTCGAAAAAAACAGCTCTCCAAGGTCAATGGCTATATTATAGGCCTTTAATCACCCATTAAATGGTGATTTAGGGTCTTCTTCTTCATTGCACACCATGGACCTAGAAACATACAAGAAAGGTGTTTATTAGCAGAATTTTATATGAAATAAATGTGGAGATGTGATATGAAATATGCAGTTTTAGAGACTAATCACACCCCCACACTTAATTTTGCTCATCCCGAGCAAAACAAAAAAAAAACTAAAGGAATTAATATACCACTTTCACAGGTGACGCGATGGCACCGAGCTTGTGCAACATGCCGTTAAGCCTCTAGGTTCCCCTAGAGGAGGAGTTTTGTCTCCTGAGGGTTTTCAGTGGATTACACCCACAAAATGCATAAAGAAAGAAATCAAATGTTAGTATTTTGAAAACGCATTTTTGAAATAGAGAAAAGTGTTGAAGTATTTTTGTGAAAGTATAAGTGATCCAAGGTCAATGGTTAACCAGAAATTATTCTTCCTTAAACTAAGTCAAAATACAAAATCTTGTTATAAATTAAATGTAAGAATTTAAAATTGAATTGATTCTTTAATCTTTCATAAAACTCTTAGAAAAATATGCACTTTATGAACTGTGAAGGTTTTTGGGAAATTGACTCAAACTTTTCATGCCATTTATTTATATTATTATTATTATTATTATTATTATATATATTCTTTTTTTCTTCCCTTAATTTTGTTAGGCTTTCTTATTTACCCGGGTAGTGAGCCTTTAGCCGGTGACTCCCAAATCAGATGATCTTAGGGTACCAAATGAGAAAACGTCCCTCGGACTTAAGGACTTGAGTAAACAAGGCCACAAAGCTAAAAGGGATTATTTTTTTGTCCACCATTTTAGGTGTGAATAATCAAGCTTCCTGAGGCATAATTACCCAACTTCAATAAGTGATTTTTATTATCATGATATATACATATTTTTATATATTTTTATGGCATTTTCAGTCTTTGTTTCAATCCTAAAAATTATGTAAGTGTTGAGTACATATATCTAAGGCAAAAAATTTAAGATCAAATTATCTTTTCAATCTTACTTTCTTATCCTAAAATTTAAACAAGATCTATTATTTTGACTCAGTTTAAAATTTCATAATTTTAGGTCTTCCTAATTCCTAAGATAATCTTAATTTTCTTAAAAATAAATCAAAACTATTTATCTTGTTTCAAAAAGTTTTGTAAAAAGAAAAGAAAAGTTTTTATATAAAAGATTTTTTTAAATTAAAAAGAAGTGTAAAAGAAAGAAAATGTAAAACTAACTATGTTAGTAAACCCTCCCCCACACTTATCTCATGCATTGTCCTCAATGCATCGTGAATGTATATATACATGAAACAAATAGAGAGGGAAGGAAAATTACCTCATGGTGGTGGTTCCGGTGGTGGTCTGATTGGGCCACGCGTTGCTAACCAATCAAGATATTGTGGATCTTGTAGAAACCCACCAGTGACCTCTTTAATGCGACTGCGTAAAAGATTGATTGACTGAATGGTCTTATTTAAAAACTTATCCCCATCTAATTTCCAATTTTCAAAAATAATTACTGACTCATTTTCTTCAACATCCTCGTCCAACAATGAAGTGTGATTTTGGGAGATGATGGATTTGGACTCAAATGGATTAGGAACAAAAACCGATACCGACTTGGAAAATTGACTCAGATCAAGTCGAGATTCAAAATAGGGAGTCAAAATTGGTTCAAAAATGAGGTCCAAACTAAAGAATTGATGTTCACACACTTTACCGAGCAATGAAGTGTGATCATAAGAGATTGGTGATTTCATTTCACGGTGTACTGGTACAAGATTCAATGTTGACTCCGGAATAGAAAAATCTGGTAAAGATACCGGAGTCATTATCGAATCAAAAAGCGAAATGGAATTACCAACTTGTGGTTCTGGATCACTTTCAAGCTTAAGTTCAATTTCGGGAAAAGGATAACTTGCCAAAATGTCAAGGTGGTGTTCAAGATTTTGGGCAATTCAAATGGATGTAATGAAATTAAATCTTGATTATCGTCCAAGGAAGGAATGTGAATGGGTGAAATGATCGATTCAAGTTCGGAAAGTATGGGAATAAAAACTGGCTCAAGAATGCCACTTAGTCCAGGTAACACTATAGGAGTCGATATTGATTCAATGAATGGACTCAAATCGCTAACTTGAAGCTCAAGTTCACATTCACCTTCAAGTTCAATTTCAGGAAATGGACAACTTGTCAAAGTATCAGGAATTGAATGTTGGTCAAGTTCAGGTTGGTATGTTGAAATTGAAGCTGGATTTCCAAAATGACATGATTCTTGGGTCCAATCAGTAGAGTTAGGGATATAAGGATCGGTCAAAAATTGAGAAGAAAGACTTTCCATGCTCTCATTGATCAAATCGCTCATTAGTAATTCTAACCTACTGATAGCAGGGTAACAGAATTTTGAGTCTGAATCATCGTCTTCCATACTTTTTGCAATTGGTTCTTCTTGAAAAGATGAGTATGGAAGTTGGTTTTGGAAATGATGGTGAAATTGTGAGTCCATCAGATTTTGCGATTGCTGCTTGGACTCATGCAAGGGTTCCATACTCAAGTCCAGAATTGATGGTTGTTCATTTTGAATCGGTGAGACTGAAAAAGATGAGTAGGACTCTTGAAAATTTTGTTGAGATGATGAGTCCAACATGTTTTGCATTCTTTCACAAAAGACTTCCAAACGCTTTTCTAACTTAAATTCTTCTTCAATTGGATGCTCTAGAAAAGAAGAATGTGGAGTTTGATGTGGGAAGGATTGTGAATTGAGCAAAATTTGAATTTGTTGTAGGGACTCTTCCATACTCCTTTCCAAATCAGATTTTTCTTTGGTTGGTGGAACAGGAAAAGGAGTATATGAACCAAAATCGGGGAATGAACTTTGTGAAAATTGCGGACAAGGTGGTTGAAAATTTGACTCAGGGGAGGTGAATCCCCATTGACTCTGTGAAGAGTTGAAATTATTTTAAAAATTATAGTCATATGATTGAGGATATGGGTCATATTGAGTCGGATAATCCCAACTCGACATATATGGTTGGTTTATGTTGTACATAGCCGAGTTGAAGTTATCCGAGTCAAATGAGGTCTGGGTGAAATATGGATTCATATTATGATTGAAAGAATTATTGTTCTTAAAATCCATTTCACAATTTACAACAAAAAGAAGAAAAACAAACAAACAAACAAACAAACAAAAGAAAAAAGAAAACAAGCCTATGCTAGGATTGACTTAGACCTAGATGACTCCTAACTGGTTGGACTGTCCGCGGGGGGTACATTGTCGGAATCTGACCACGAGTTAATCGGCGAGATAGGGGCAAGATTAGTGAGAGGTATCCGTACCGGAGCAACAAGCCTAATTATGCTAAACCACTATTCTTCGAGGTTTCGCCTCTCAATCCCCAACCTTAGACACCGATTTGAAAAGAGTCAACTTCTAATAACTTCCCCCTTAGGTCAATCTCTTAAATGAGTCTTAGATGTCCCTAGGGGCCAACGTCTAGTAAATTTTATTTAGGCTTGGGTTGTGTGACTGGGGAGGTGATTTTTGGGCTAAGGAAGGGTAATGACTTCCCCACCTTATGTTGTCTTGGGTTTTGCCCTTAAGTTTAATTTGTGCAAGTATGTAAATAGATAAGAATGAACACAAAAAAGCGAGTAAATCACTGAAATGTTTGTCCTAGCTATATGCAATGCTATATGTACACCTCCGTCAAGATCACAACAACACAAGAAAAAAAATACAGTATATTAGAATGAAAATTGACACGTGTCTAGATGCAAATGTCTAAACCGTTTTAAAGCATCCAATTACTGTATTTTAATTCTTAAAATTATTTAGAGTGCACAGGTGATATTAATAAAAATTAGTAGCAGAATATAAGAATATATAAGAAATTACCCAACCACACAAGAGAAAGTGTGGAGTTTTGCAATGCTAAAGAATTTGACCTGCACACCAAAAACAAAGAAAAAAGGTTAACAAAAACGAGAAATCAAACTGTTCCCATCCCCGGCGCCAAAATTTGATCGGGAGAAAATCATGCACAAAAAGAATATGTTTTGAAATCGATATTTAAAGTGTGTGCTTTGGCTTCCTCCGTACTTCCGTTGTAGCATAGAGGTTAAAATTAGTCGAATCCACAAGGACGGGAAGCGATAGAAGCTTACATGGTATGTTCACGTGTGTGTTAACGGTTCTTCAATATTTGAAAGAATGAAAAGAAAGAAAAACAAAGAATGAAAAAGAGAATTACGGTGAAATACGAAGAAGAGGGAAACATAAAAGAAAATGTATTTGTGATTTTTGGAATAAATTTCTAAAATAAAGTAAAAATGTAAGAAAACCCTGTTGGCCCAAAGGCCCATCACTCTAGTTTTGATGATGATCAACTCATGTAGTTATAGTAATAATGATCTTGTGTTTATTTAGTTTCAGATTTATAATCAAGATCTTAGTAGGTGTGTAGCTTCAACAAAGGATTTAAAGTCGAGTTTTGGAGCTAGCACGGTTTGGATTCACGAGCCTATGCATCAAGACCACATCAAGTACTCAAAAGGAGTCGAGCTCGTTGGATCGTGTTTGGACCAAGTCAAGAAGATGAGAAGACTTCAAGTGAAGACTTCAAGATCATGACTTGTGTCTAGGTTTGTTTTTATAAGATTTTGTTTTTAGATAAAATGTAAAGGATAGAATAGTTGGTGGATTGCTCAAGTATATCTTACACACACACACACACACGCTCTTGATTTAGATGAGTTTTCATTAAAGAATTTTTTTTGGAAAAAATACAAAAGAGTTTTCTTTTTGGAAAATACCGGTTTGGTTTTTGGTATTTAAAGTTTACATGTATTTAACCAAAACCAAATTTAGAGCTTAATGTCAAAAATATAGATATTTCACCATGTATGTGTAGTGGATCATATCCATACACTCTATACTTCAAATGAGTTTTAAATATCTTGTTTTTGTATTTGGAGAAGTTTTGGAAAAACCAATTTGGAAAAATACAGTTTTTGTTTTGAGCCAATATTTTCAAGTTACAAAAATAGTCCAATTTGTTTGTAACATGCCTTGATTTTGTGCAAGCATGTTTGATTATCAAAGTATAACATTGAAACTATTTTTGTAGATTTTTCGTGAATTTATGGGATTTTATTTCAATCAAAATGTCAACATTTTTATTCCCAGAATTTTGTTCCCTGGCTTCAGCCGGTCGACCGACCGGTCGACCGAAGTCTGAAGTCGGTCGACCGGGCGATCGACCGACGTGCACAGACATGCATGCCAGTTATGGCAGGAGGGCCGGTCGACGGACGCGGTCGACCGCCAGAGAGTTCTGCTCTCTGGAAAGGCCCTGGTCGACCAACTGGTCGACCGGACAGAGAGCAGTGCTCTCTGTATCCTGGCCTCGGTCGACCGACCGGTCGACCGATGGCACAACGGTCAGAAATCTGACCGTTGGCGGTCGACCGGGCGGTCGACCGCCAGGCCACCCAGGCTCCAACAGCTAGTTTTTCTAGCCCTATAAATTTGGGGGTTTGGGTGCTGTTTTCAACAAAATTTTTAGTGGATTTTAAAGCCAGTTTTTCCAACTCTATCAAGAGGTTTTCTCCACTTATTTGAGAGCAAATATTTCCAATTAAAAAGGGGAGTTTTATCAAGAGTGTTAAAAGAGATTTTCTTGAGTTTTCTTTCACCACTTCCATCCTTGTTTTTCTCACAAACACTTGAGCAACCCATTGACATATTCATCCTATAGGAGTGTTATTGTGGGATTGTTATTAGGTGATCAAAGTGTTGTGATCACCAAAGACTTCTTCTTTGTTCTTTGATGAGGCGGACAAGTGTGTTCACAGTGTTTCGAGTTCGGGTGCGAACTGTTGGCCCAAAAGGTTACACTCTCCAATTGTTTAGAGTTTTGATGATAACAAAACAAATAAGAGCTATTTGATACTAATAAGTTTGTTAAAGATAAGTTTCAGGTTAGTACCATATTTGGAGGCCATTGCTTAGCTTTTGCAAGAATTTCTAGGTCATGGAGCATACAAGGCAAATGGCAAAGCAAGGAAGGAACATAGAAGAGGAGGCTCTAGCAAAGCATTGCATGGCTCAAGACTTCATTTTAGCTCAAGAAGACTTCATTAGATTTGTTTTTAGTTTTATAGTTTTGTTAAAGAATTGTGAATAGGTTTGAAGCTCAAAGTTCCTACACACACATTTTTGCGCATATGTATTTCCTAGAAATATTCCCTGTAGATATATACAAAATAGTTTAATACAAAGCCTTTTGGTTATAAACTCAATTTTGTATAGTATACATTGTTCAAATCAAAAATATTTTGTTAGATATCAAAATCTCCTCAAAATTCTGTTTCAGTTTCTATTTTTGGCCTGAGCCGGTCGACCAACACTATGTCAGGTCAGTACGGTCGACCACCCGGTCGACCGGTGTTCTGGCAGTTGGGTGCGTGCATGTGTGCACGTTTCTCGTTCGCCCGGGCGGTCGACCGGAGCCCTTCGGTCGACCGGGCGGTTGGCCGTCTGAAGTGCAGTTGCTCTCTGTTTGTGACCGGTCGACCGAGAGCCTGCAACGGCTCTTTCTTTTAAATCCGGTCGACCGAGAGAGTCGTTTCTGCCATAACGGCTAGTTTCTAAACTTGGTTTAAATTTGTCTTTTTCTTATCTAAACGAGTTTAAATGATATTTTCTGGACCTAATACTTCCTAATTACCATTAAGTGGGTTTACTCTTTAATCCCTAGCCCTCTCCTATAAATAGGGGTGATTAGGGAGAGATTAAAACAAAAAAAAAGTTTACAAAAGTTTCAAAAGTTTAAGGCATTCAAAAGAGATTTTGTTCTTGGTTTTTGTGCTGAAATTCTCTCTCATTCTCTGAAGTGTTTTTCAAAACTCTCTGATTTTCATTTTCTTTTTTCACTTACATACTAGAGCTTCAATCCTACTCATTATTCTACAGGACTTTTGTAAGGGAAAAGAATTTTTCAAAAGAGAGTTTGTGGTCTTTTGATCACCAAGAGAAAACTTGTACTTGAGATTGTGGAGTTAGGTACTCTGGTGTGATTGTAATTCTTTGTGAAGTTATAGTGATTAGAAATCCTTCTGCGTGAAGGCGGGGACGTACAGCTGGGTGCTCGAACCTCGGAAAAATTCTCGGTGTTTGCGTTTGGTTTACTTGCTCTTGTTTCTTGCTTTACTTTCATTGCTCTTATTACTTGCACTCTTCATTCATTGCTATATTCACTTGTTTCATATTCATTTTATCAATCTTATACTCATACAATAAGATTGCATTGTGCACCTCAAACTCTTATCTAGAGGAATCACGAGGAAGGAGTTCAGAGCCCTTCACGGGGTATTCGACTTCTAGTCTTGTTTTGGGTGATTGTTGCATCATAAGTTTTTAATTGTGCTTTGATTAGCATTATCACCTATTCACCCCCCTTCTAGATGATTTCAATTGGTATCAGAGCTTGGACTCTAGGTTTGGCTTAACATCCTTAGAGAGATCCTTAAAATTTGCTAATCATCATTTGCATTCCTTCATTCATAACACTAGTAAACATGGCCGACAACATCAAAACCCCTCCTAAATTTGATGGACTTAATTTTCCTATTTGGAAGTTAGGATGACTATTTTCTTACAATCTTTAGGTAGCTTAGTTGCAAAATCCTTGACCAAGCCCTATGTTATACCCGATAGTGAGGAAAGCACTTGGTCCGACTTTACCTTTAGAGAATATGAGGCTAACTCCAAGGCCCAAAATTCCCTCCTAACCGCCTTGAATGAGGATGACCTTACACGGGTAATACATTGCCAATCTGCCTATGAGATTTGGCAACATTTGTTGGTCACACACGAGGGGACATCACAAGTAAAGAGAGCTAAGATAGATCTCTTGAGGTCCCAATATGAAAGCTTTAAAATGATTGATGATGAATCTATTGATTGCATGATTACAAGGTTTACTAAAATTACCAATGCTCTTTCCTCTTTAGGTGATGATATTAGCAATGACCAAAAGGTGCGGAAAGTGATTCGGGCTCTTCCTTCATCTTGGGAGATAAAGGCCACCACCTTGAAAGTGTTGAATAACAAGGATGAAATGGATCTCATAAGTCTCATTGGAAACTTGAATACTCATGAGATGGAAAAGAAGGCAAGAGAAGAAGCGGCTCCTCAAAAGAAGAAATCCATAGCCTTCAAGTCTTCCTCCACTCTTGATGATGATGAAGAAGAAGAAGAAGAAGATGAGGAGCTATCCCTCCTTGTGCGAAATGTGAAGAGGATATACCGAAAGAACAAGCTCAACTTTAGAAAGAGATTGGAAGGCAAAGAGGAGAGAAGAATCATTTGCTATAATTGCCGAAAGCCCAGACACATCATGGCCGATTGCCCGGATTTCAAGAAGAAGATGACTTCCTCCTTCAAGCAAAAGAAGCCGGTTGAAAAGAAAGCTTACAAAGCCACTTGGGATTCAGAGACCGAGTCCGAAGATGAGGTGGACACGGCAAACATGTGTTTCATGGCAAACACTCCAAGGTAACCACTCAACCTCTTGATGAAGAAGATGAATTGAGTAAAGAAATGCTTGTACATGCTTTTGTTGAAATTTCAAAAACCTATGATGTTAAAAAGGTAGAATGTTCAAAATTGGAAAAGGAAGTTGCTTTTCTTAAAAATCAACTTGCTATTGTTTCAAAAGAAAAGGAAGAAATTTCTTCTAATCTTATTTCCACTCAAAAAGAATTTAGTGCTTACAAAGTTGCTTGCAAAGCAAAATTTTCAAAGATTGATGAAAAAGAAATTTCTTTGCTAAAAACTAGAATTGTTGATTTTGAAAAAGTTTTGAAGGATTGTGCTTTTAATACTAAGAAACTTGAGGATATGTTTTCTAAGAAGCACACTTCTCATGCTAAATCTTCTCATGTTAAAATTCCTCATGCTCATCATGTTAACACTACACATAACACTCATGTCAAATCCTCACATGCTCACAAGTCACACACTCACTATGCTTTTAAATATGGTAGAGTTTATAGATGTACTTATTGTGGTAAGAATGGACATTTAGCTAAGCTTTGTTATGACCAAATAAATAGAACAAATAATCTTATATGGGTCATGACACTAACTCTTTAGGACCAAAGAAAATGTGGGTACCAAAATCAAGTCCTAAATTATTTGATGTAGGTACACACCAAGGCTCCAAGACGTAAGGAGCGGTGGTACCTTGATAGTGGTTGTTCAAGACACATGACGTGGGATATCAACAACTTTATAACCCTATCAAGGTACGTTGAAGGTGGCACCGTCACCTTCGGAGATGACTCCAAGGGCACAATCATCGGTATAGGTAACATTCAAGTTGGTGCATCTCCTATTATAGAAAATATTGTTCTTATTGATGGTTTGAAACATAACTTGCTTAGTATTAGTCAACTTTGTGACCGTGGACTTAAAGTTATTTTTTATGTTTCTTCTTCCAAAATCTTTGATTGTAAAACCAATGATTGTATTCTCACCGGATTTCGTGATAATAATATTTATATCATTGACATGCTTAATTTGGATTGTTCTACTAAATGCTTAAATGCTTTTGATGAGAATTCTTGGCTTTGGCATAGAAGATTAGGACATGCATCTTTTGATCATCTTTCTAGGATTAATTCTAAGGAATTGGTGAAGGGTATTCCTTGCTTGAAGTTTGAGAAAGACCGCATTTGTGGTGCGTGCCAACTTGGGAAACAAACTAAGTCTTCCTTCAAACCAGTCAAGGATATCATGTCAACTAGGCCACTAGAATTAATTCATATGGATCTCTTTGGACCAACTAAAACTAAGAGCTTAAATGATAGTAGATATGCATTTGTTTTAGTTGATGATTTTTCCCGTTTCACTTGGGTTTTCTTTTGGAGCACAAAGATCAAACTTTTTCTCATTTCAAGATTTTTCGAAAAAGGGTTGAAAAAGAAAAAAGTTTTTCGATTTTGAAAATAAGGAGTGATAGAGGTGGTGAGTTTGTTAACCAACTCTTCATGACTTATTGTGATGAAAAGGGAATCAAGCATGAAATGTCATGTCCTAGAACTCCACAACAAAATGGAGTCGTAGAAAGAAAGAATAGAACACTTCAAGAGATGGCTAGGACCATGATAAGTGAATATGACCTCCCTCAATATCTATGGGCCGAGGCCGTAAACACCACATGCTATATTTCAAATCGTATTTATTTGTGTAAAAATTCTTCCAAAACATGTTTTAAAATGTATCATTCTAGAAACCTAATGTTGCATATTTCAAAGTCTTTGGATGCAAGTGTTTTGTTTTGAATACTAGAGATAACTTAGGTAAATTTGATGCTAAGGCTTATGAAGCTATCTTTGTTAGATACTCTACTACTAGTAAAGCTTATAGAGTATTCAATAGATCTTCCCTTACCATTGAAGAATCCATGCATGTTAAATTTGAAGAATCTAATGTGGTTGTTGAGAATATTATAGAGATTGACCCATTGGGTGAAGACATGGAGAGACTATCCTTGAAGGACTCACCCACTCAAGAAGAAAAGCAAGAACCCATTGGTGATGTTCAAGAGGATAAAGAGGAAAGCTCTCAACCGCTTCCTAAAGATTGGAGATACGCTACAAATCACCCCAAGGAACTCATTTTAGGTGATGTCTCTAAAGGGGTAACAACTCGCTCCAAACTCCATGACTTATGTGGTAACTTTGCATTCATTTCTCATTTTGAACCCAAAAACATCCTCGAAGCCGAGGGGGACTCATATTAGTTGCTAGCCATGCAAGAGGAACTCAATCAATTTGAGCGCAACCAAGTTTGGCACCTTGTTCCTAGGCCCACGATAGACCAATAATTGGTACTAAGTGGATCTTTAGGAACAAGATGGATGAGTCCAGAAATGTCATTAGGAATGAAGCTAGATTAGTGGCCCAAGTTTACACTCAAGTTGAGGGAATTGACTTTGAGGAGACCTTTGCACCCGTAGCACGGCTTGAAGCCATACGGGTGACACTAGCTTTTGCATCTTTTAAAAATTTTAAACTTTTTAAATGGATGTGAAAAGTGCATTTTTGAATGATTTTATTAATGAAGAAGTTTATGTTGAACAACCTCCCGGTTTTGTTGATCATGTTCATCTCAATTTTGTTTTTAAACTTGATAAGCTTTGTATGGATTGAAACAAGCTCCAAGAGCTTGGTATGAAAGGCTTTCTAATTTTCTCATTTCAAATGATTTTGTTAAAGGCAAAGTAGACACAACATTATTCACTAAGCATGTTGATAATGACATTTTAATTGTGCAAATTTATGTGGATGATATAATTTTTGGTTCTACTAATGAGTTTTTATGCAAGGAATTTGAAAAGGTTATGCAATGTGAGTTTAAAATGTCTTCCATGGGTGAATTGAATTTCTTTCTTGGACTCCAAATCAAGCAATTGCAAGATGGGAATTTTATATGTCAAGCCATTTATGCAAAGGAACTCGTAAAGAAGTTTGGACTTGAAGGCTCAAAAGTTTGCAACACTCCCATGGCAACTACAACCAAGCTTGATAAGTATGACCAAGGTAAATATGTTGATATTAAGTTATATAGAAGCATGATAGGTAGTTTGTTGTATTTAACGGCAAGTAGGCCGGACATCATGTTTAGTATGTGTCTTTGTGCTAGATTCTAATCGTGTCCTAAAGAGTCCCATCTTATTGCGGTAAAATGTATCATTCGTTATATTAAGGGCACAATTGGAATGGGTCTATGGTATCCGAAAACTGGAGATTTCTCAATGACGAGTTATTCGGATGCCGACTAGGCGGGATGTGGAGTAGATAGAAAGAGTACTAGTGGGACATGTCAATTTCTTGGTAATTATCTTGTTTCATGGTCCTCTAGGAAACAAAACTCCGTAGCTCTCTCAACAGCCGAGGCGGAGTATGTTGCGGCGGGGGCTTGTTATGCACAAGTCCTTTGGATGAAACATACTCTCCTTGATTATGATTTGCATTATAACCATATAAAAATATTTTGTGATAATAGTAGTACTATACATATGACTAAGAATGCAAATCAACATAGTAAGACCAAGCACATTGAGATTAGATATCACTTTCTTAGAGATCATTTTGAGAAAGGTGATATAGATATTGATTATGTTTCCACGGATTTGCAACTTGCCGATATTTTCACTAAACCACTTGATTTTGTTAGATTTTCTTTTATATGTGGTGAACTTAATGTTTGTGTTATTGAATAAACAAATTTTTCTTAACCCTTTTTGATGTATGACAAAAAGGGGGAGAATGAGTTTATATGAAAATATAAGTTTATATGGTTTTGGTTCCATATAAGTTTATATGCTTTTGGTTTTTGCAAAGTATTTTTATGAATTCTTGTATTTAAGTTTAAGTGTTTTTGCAAGAGTTTTATGTCTCATGGTTTTTAGTCTCATGGCTTTTGCTTGCAATTCACCTCTCTTTAATTTGTTTTATATAGCATAATTTGAGGGGGAGCTTTCACCTCCCCTATATTTTTATCATAGCATATTTGTTTTGTCATCATCAAAAAGGGAGAGATTGTTGGCCCAAAAGGTTACACTCTCCAATTGTTTAGAGTTTTGATGATAACAAAACAAATAAGAGCTATTTGGTACTAATAAGTTTGTTCAAGATAAGTTTCAGGTTAGTACCATATTTGGAGGCCATTGCTTAGCTTTTGCAAGAATTTCTAGGTTCATGGAGCATACAAGGCAAATGGCAAAGCAAGGAAGGAACATAGAAGAGAA
This sequence comes from Agave tequilana, assembly GCA_038442645.1. NCBI lineage: Eukaryota > Viridiplantae > Streptophyta > Magnoliopsida > Asparagales > Asparagaceae > Agave > Agave tequilana. The sequence continues at coordinate 66,143 of JAVJIF010013463.1, forward strand.
GGCTCTAGCAAAGCATTGCATGGCTCAAGACTTCATTTTAGCTCAAGAAGACTTCATTAGATTTGTTTTTAGTTTTATAGTTTTGTTAAAGAATTGTGAATAGGTTTGAAGCTCAAAGTTCCTACACACACATTTTTGTGCACATGTATTTCCTAGAAATATTCCCTATAGATATATACAAAATAGTTTAATACAAAGCCTTTTGGTTATAAACTCAATTTTGTATATTATACATTGTTCAAATCAAAACTATTTTGTTAGATATCAAAATCTCCTCAAAATTCTGTTTCAGTTTCTGTTTTTGGCCTGAGCCGGTCGACCGACACTATGTCAGGTCAGTACGGTCGACCGCCCCGGTCGACCGGTGTTCTGGCAGTTGGGTGCGTGCATGTGTGCACGTTTCCCGTTCGCCCGGGCGGTCGACCGGAGCCCTTCGGTCGACCGGGCGGCTGGTCGTCTGAAGTGCAGTTGCTCTCTGTTTGTGACCGGTCGACCGAGAGCCTGCAACGGCTCTTTCTTTTAAATCCCGGTCGACCGAGAGAGTCGTTTCTGCCATAACGGCTAGTTTCTAAACTTGGTTTAAATTTGTCTTTTTCTTATCTAAACGAGTTTAAATGATATTTTCTGGACCTAATACTTCCTAATTACATTTAAGTGGGTTTACTCTTTAATCCCTAGCCCTCTCCTATAAATAGGGGTGATTAGGGAGAGATTAAAACAAAAAAAAGTTTACAAAAGTTTCAAAAGTTTAAGGCAATCAAAAGAGATTTGTTCTTGGTTTTTGTGCTGAAATTCTCTCTCATTCTCTGAAGTATTTTTCGAAACTCTCTGATTTTCATTTTATTTTTCCACTTACAGACTAAAGCTTCAATCCTACTCATTGTTCTACAGGGCTTTTGTAAGGGAAAAGAATTTTTCAAAAGAGAGTTTGTGGTCTTTTGATCACCAAGAGAAAACTTGTACTTGAGATTGTGGAGTTGGGTACTCCGGTGTGATTGTAATTCTTTGTGAAGTTATAGTGCTTAGAAATCCTTCTGGGTGAAGGCGGGGACGTAGAGCTGGGTGCTCGAACCTCGGAAAAATTCTCGATGTTTGTGTTTGGTTTACTTGCTCTTGTTTCTTGCTTTACTTTCATTGCTCTTATTACTTGCTCTCTTCATTCATTGCTATATTCACTTGTTTCATATTCATATTGTCAATCTTATACTCATACAACAAGATTGCATTGTGCACCTCAAACTCTTATCTAGAGGAATCACTAGGAAGGAGTTCAGAGCCCTTCACGGGGTATTCGGCTTCTAGTCTTGTTTTGGGTGATTGTTGCATCATAAGTTTTTAATTGTGTTTTGATTAGCATTATCACCTATTCACCCCCCTCTAGGTGATTTCACGAACTTGTTGTTTGAGGTGCGGCCTCGGCGAGCTTGTGGGCTTGCGGTATGTACGGGCTAGAGAGTCCAAGGAGTTCAAGTGTGAACTCGGCTTATAGATGTTGCGGCACCGAGTGATTCGGTGGGATTGATTCTAGTGAAAATCCTTCATAGTGTTGAAGGCGGGGATGTAGAGCAAGTGTGCTCGATCCTCGAAACAAATCCCTCATGTTTGCGATTGCTCACTCTCTATCTCTTTGTCTTCATATCTTGCATGCTCATATTGTCTTTACATTTATATGCTTGATATATTGTGTGCCTAATTGTTATATGCTTGGGGATTATTTGCTAACACTAATTTTCAACCAAGAGAGCCAACGCGGCACCTCAACTCTTATCTAGAGGAATCTTGAGGAGTTAGTCCAGAGTCCTTCACGGGGAATTCGGTTACACTCTTGTGTTATACGTGGTGTTTAGTGTAATAAGTTTTTAATTCCGCATTTAGTGACCATAAGATTAGCCATCACCTATTCACCCCCCCTCTAGGGATTTACAAACCCATGGCTACTAATTACTAATGACTCCACTAACATGCTAGCCTCTTAGTGATAGTTGTCTCACATGTATCATTGGCCATCACTAGTCCTTAGTTCAAGAGCTTTACAAAGTATGACTCATATGTTAACTTTCACATCCAGATTCAACCAACAAGTGCAAGTTACACTTAAATCATCAAAATCCAATAAGAGCAAGCATGAAATAAAGTAATGTTAGCTTGTTAGAGATTTAGATGTTAGAGTGTTAGATCCATCATCATGAGCCATTAATGACTCTTGTAAGAGCAAGGCCAAGTAGAAGCTATTAGATTCATGTGGATTATCAAATAAGAAGTTAGCAAGTTAGCGGTTAGTAGTTAGTTGCCATGAGAGAAAAGTTAGCTACACATACAAAAGGTATTAGAGAGAAGAAAATAAAGATAAGTTAAGAGAGCACCTTTCACAGATTGTCAACTTCTATTACAAGCACTCTTACTTCCTCACTATGTACCACTCTCTCTCCTATTACAAGATCTAAAAGAAATGAAAAATACAAAGGAAGAAGAAGAACTAATCTAAACTAAACTAACCTAAACTACAACATGAAAGAAACTACACTAAACTCTGCATATCTCCAACTGAAGAACCCTAGGGTTATAGGCACCAGGGGAAAGGGGGGTCTGGGGGCAAACCCTGTCCAAAGTATAGGCGTGGCCGCGCCCGTACGGCCTGCTCTTCTAGAGCTGCGCGCGGGCCGTGCACTGTCCCGTCTGTGCCCTGTCGGCATCAGTGCCCAGTTCTGGTTTTCAGCCCCTGGTTTTGACAAAATAGCTATCCAAGGTCAATGGCTATATTATAGGCCTTTAATCATCCATTAAATAGTGATTTAGGGTCTTCTTCTTCATTGCACAGCATGGACCTAGAAACATACAAGAGAGGTGTTTATTAGCAGAATTTAATATGAAATAAATGTGCAGATGTGATATGAAATATATAGTTTTAGAAACTAATCAGTCGACCGCCAGCAGATTTGGTTGGGATAATTCAGGTCTGAAAACTTGGTTAATTTAATACCAATTAAATCACAAAAATTTCACAAAAATAAGTTCTTGGAAGATCTTTGAATACCAAACATGTGTGACTAAAAATCAACACATATTAAGAACTATTTGAGCCATTTTTGTGATACTGAAATTTGGCCTTTAAACAAAAACCATATTTTTCAAAAATCAAACTTTGAAGTGGAAAAACGTTTTCTCCAAAACTTGTATAAATACAAAAACATGATATTGAAACAAATTTGAAGCATATTGTATATGGATAGAATCCAATATACATATAAGATATATATCTATGTTTTGGATATGAAATCCAAAATCGGTTAAACCAAAATCAAACTTTAAACTTGTGTGTGTGTGAACTTGAGCATATCAATACTATCTATCTTTACACAAGATCTAAACACAATCTTAAACTAAACAAACCGAGGTGTTCTTATAGAACTCCTTCTCCAAGCCGACTCGATCCAAACATGATCCAACGAGCTTGACTCTAACCGAGTGCTAGATGTCATCTTGACGCGTGAGCTCTTGAATCAACACATGTTAGCTTCCAAAACTCCTTTGTTGAACCTAAACACCTACCAATGTCTTTGTCAACAACTGAAATTATATAAACACAAGATCATTAGTAAAGTATAACTAGAGTTAATCATCATCAAAACTAGAGTGATGGACCTTTGGGCCAACAATCTCTCCCTTTTTGATGATAACAAAACTCATGGAGTTATATATGCATGGATTAAAGTTAAGCTTCATAGAAGCTCCCCTTAACTCATGCATAAACTAAATACAAACATAAATGCATAAACAAGGAAATAAACATGCATAACTCACCAAATTCTTTTTCCTTTTTTGCATAAACATGGAAATGAAATAAACATGCATATATAAACTCTCCAAATACTTCTCCCACTTTTTTGTCAATTCATCAACAAAGGGGCGAAAGAAAAATAAGTAATAAAGATATATATGCGATATACATTCATGAAGAGGAGAGACATTAAGTTAACTGCCCTGCATACATACATTACATGAAAAGATGATGACTAGATCCTAACCACATAAATCATAATATACAATGTATAAGTGGAGATGTTAAGCTCCCCCTACACACGTGTATCACATAAAGAAAAGAGGTCAAGCTCCTCAATGTGAGATACACTCAACATAAATTTATATATAGAGGAGATGTTAAGCTCCCCTTGCATATAAGCAATACATATCAATGCATTTTGAAATCACTTTTAAACAAATTTATTTATTTTTTTGAAGTCAACAAAATAAATTTTGATACCAATGAAATTAAATTGTAGATACCAATTGAAAATTGTAGCTGACAAAAATAAATGTTGGTACCACTTGTAAATAAACAAAATTTTTAAGATACTAATAGAAAATTTTTGATATCAATTGAAAATGAAACATTGTAAGTTTGATACTAATTGAAATCAATTTTTACCAATTGAAAATATCAAGTAAATGTTTGACACAAATTGAAAGTAAAAACCAACTTTTAGTTAAACACAACTCATTTTTCAACAAAGATATCAAATTGAGAATAATACCAATTTAAGATTATTGATACCAATATTGAAAATATTAGCATATACCAAAATAAAGTATTTTTCATCATAAAGAGTGGGAGTAAGATACCAATTGAAAATAAAACCGAATGAAAGATAAAACATGAATTTTTCTCCCCCTTTATGAAATACCAATAAAAATAATGCAAAAGCTTGTATAAGATACCAATTGAAAAATAATTGTCATTATGGACTAAATCAAGTTTAGTAATAAATAATTTGTGCTTTAAGATGTAAAGATGTTATAAAATAAGCACAATTAAATCATATATATGTATGAAGATAAATATACCAATTGAGATTGATACTATTTGAAGTTTGAAGCATATATATATATAAGAAAACACATATGAGTATACAAAAATAAAGTTTTCATTAAAATCATGTATATCTCATAATTACCACCCTATTCATGCAGATGTTTAAATTGATTTTGAATAAGGCACACAAGGCACGTTCGTCCATCCAACCGCCCTTTGGTTGGTAGGGGTTTTCAAAAATAAGTTTTGAAAATAGTTGTACATTGAAAGCACTACCAAATGAAGAATAAATAACTAGTTTAAAGTAATTTTTGAGAAACTAGCTAAGGATCTTCAAAACATGAAACCAAATCATCAAAACTAAAATCAAAACTCGACAAGCATTATGTATATGTATGTTTTGTTTAAACTAGAAATATGCATACATATCCCAAACACAAATGAGTCCATAAAAAATTTTGCATGAAAATCAAGAAACTCTAGGATAGACATGTATATCTTAAAATTTTAGACAAAATTAACATATACATGAAGCTAAATATATTATTATGAAAACATATACATAAACAGGAAATACAAGTTAAAATGTAAGAATCATCAAAACTAGGCTATACAAGTACATCTAATGGGTACAAATGAGTAACATAGCACAAACATATAATAATCAAATGTGGCTCACTAGTTGCACAAGTATAAACACAAGTTTTAATGAAAACTACATCTAAACAAGTAATCAAAACATGAAGCATAGAAGAAAATATAAACCAATATGATCATTATGTTGAATGTATATGTTTTAGGCTAAGATATACACAATAGCTAAACTAGAGTGAGAACACAAGATAATTATTCATATAAACATGGGTGTATCTCAAATACTACATATGTATATCACAAGTCTAATTAGCATGACATTTAACGTAATAATCATGAAAAATCAAAACATGCTAAAAATTAATGATATGAAAGCATGTAAACTAAATGACAGTTAGAGATAGTTACCAAAACTATTAGGGCTAATCTCTAGATCTCCAAACCATGATGGTCCTCCCGCCAACTTTCCTTTAAAGTGATGCATCCAAAATTGTCACCATTTAGCTCGGAACGCATCCACCATCAAGGCACCAATACTCTCACATCAAGCGAGAGCCCACACCTACATCAAATAGAATAGGGATGGATTTTGGTATCCATACTTTGTTGGGTCCATGGGGGTTAGCACATTTCCTAACCCAAACAAACTTATTTACAAAATTTGAATTATTTAATCTATCTTAACAAAATTTTGTAAGGTGGCCCGTACGTCCACAATGTATACAAGTGTACACATGAGTATACATAGAATCATGTGTGTGAGCATGATGAGCTTGTGTATGCCATGGTTTATGCGCATGCATATGAGGAGCATGTTTCTTGCGAAACATGGATTCCAAACGTGGGTGGTTCATGGCACATTGGCTCAAAGTGGAGCCCAAACAATCAACACTTTTTCTTCAAAATACAAATATCATTTTTAATACTTGAAAACAAAGTGAAGCATGCATCATGTTTATCACTAGAAGATGAAGAACTAAAATATGACAAATATGAGAAGAAAAGTCATTTTTCAAAGATTTATTTTCATTTGAAACTAAATCCAATTTCTTTGAAATTAAAGCAATTTTATTTTTTAAAGATTCATTCTCTTTTATAATAAAATCAAGTTTTGAAGACAAAGCTTTATTTTTCTTCACAACATCATTACTATCATTTTTATTTTCTAAAATTTCATTTTCCTTTAACACAAGGTCAAGTTGGGATTTCAATGAGTCCCTTTCATTTGAAATCATCTCTCTCTTGAAAAACAATGTCAAGTTTTGAATACAAATTTTTATTTTTTTTCTTTATTTTTTAAATTTGGTACTTTTCAAGCAAGCTTTCACAAACAATAGATAGTTTCTCATTTAATGCATCGACATCCATATGATCATCACCTGAAAAACTAGCACAATCATCTAGTTGAGTTTCTGAATGTACCTCAAGGGAGTCATTCCCTTGGACCATGTAGCAAGCTTGTTCGGACTCATCCTCACTAAATTCCTTCTCCACGTGGTTTGTCGTTTGTAGCTTTGGGAGGTTAATGTGTTCCATATTACAAAAGTGGAATCACAATGAGAAATCATAGATAGATAATCTTTGCTTAATGTTTGCCTAAGTGCCTCTTAGGCTTGTGCATTGGATTCTATATGCTTGTTATTCCAAGATAAGATCTTGGTAGTAGCAAGGTAAACATGCATTCTTAGGGTTTTTAAATAGCCATTCATTCTAAGTTTCCATATATCGATGTTGGAAATATCAAACATGGGAGGGGCAAGATAATCGATGAGTGTATAAACAATAAGTGTGCAAATGCAATACTAGATTAGCAAGCCAAGATCTCATTCCTAGGTGGTTAAACCTAATATCAGGGGCGTAGGCTCTGATACCAATTGAAAATACACCTAGAGGGGAGTGAATAGATGTATGACTAATCTAATGACAAATGATGCGGAATTAAAAACTAATTGCAACATACTAAGTGTAACCAAAGAGTGTAGCCGAATTCCCAGTAACGGGTTCTGGACTTTCTCCTCTAAATTCCTCTAAATAAGAGTTGAGGTGCTATATGAAGCTCTCTTAGTTCAACACAAGTATGGGCACACCAACATACCAAGTATGTGTGTGTGTGTGTATGATATGATATGAACAATATGAATGCAATGCAAGATATAAAGAAAGAGTTTAGAGATAGTGGATCAATCGCAAACACCTAGATATGCTTGGAGGTTCGATCCACTGCTCTACATCCCCAACTTCACACGGAAGGATTTCCACTATGCGTTCACACAGGACCTCCCACACAGGGAACCTCCACCGAGAATTTAAAAAATAGAAATTAGGAGTACACAACTTCTCTCTCCAACAAAACAACTTCTACACAAGAGGTTAGGCACAACAACAATCACCTCACATAAGAGGGGTAAGGCACTAAGTCAAATAACAATCACCTCTACACTTAGAGGGACAAGGCACAAAGCCAAACCAACCACAATCACCTCTTCACAAGAGGGATAACCACAAACCCAAATCACAATCTTAATTACCTCTACACAAGAAGGATGAACACAAAACCCAAAATAAAGAAAGGTTACAACTCTTAGTGATCTCAAAAATCACAAACAACTCTAGGTGATCACTATAGACCATAAACTAATTTTCTCACCAAAAACAAGATCCTATAGATAGGATAGAGATGATGGCTCGAGTGTGAGAAAAACAAGGTGTTTGAAAAATAAATCACAAAGAAAAACACTTGCAAAATACTAGAATGAAATAGAAATGAAGATCAAAACAATTTTCCTAAAGACTCTTTTTTTCTTTGATTTTTCCAACCCTTGAAAATAAAATAAAAAGATAAATCTTTTAACCACAAAAACTCTTTTAAACTTGCTGAAACACTCTTATAAGATGGGAAGAGAAGCTCTAAAAATTCTTGTTAAAATTAGCCCAAGAGATGGCTATTTATAAGCCATTCTCAAAAACTAGTCGTTCGCTGTTGAAATGGCCAGATTGCCCTTCCGACCGACCGCCCGGTCGACCGCCGCAACGGTCATATTTCTGACCGTTGTGCCTACGGTCGACCGCCTGATCGACCTGCCAGTACCTGAGAGTTAGGTGCTTTCAGTTGGTCACCGCGCGGTCGACCGGCCGTGTGGGCTGGCCTTGTGCACATCTGCTTGCACATCGGTCGACCGGTCCGGTGGACCGCCAGCAGATCTGGCTTGGATAATTCAGGTCTAAAAACTTGATTAATTTAACACCAATTAAATCCCATAAAATCCCATAAATTCTATAAAAATAAGTTCTTATAAGATCTTTGAATATCAAACATGTGTGACCAAAAATCAACACATATTATAAACTATAACTACATGAGTTAATTATCATCAAAACTAGAGTGATGGGCCTTTGAGCCAACATAGGAGTCATGCAAGAACCATATATATGCAAATAAGGCAATTAAGCTCAATAAGTGAAAACCCCTTTTCATAAATATGAAACTATGAAAAATTTAATTTTCATCAAAAACTAAACAAGCTTCAAGGTGTATGTATGTTTCTTCGAAACTAAAGTACACATAAATATCTAAACATAAACGAGTCCATAAATGAATATTGCATGAAGGCAAGTGACTCTAGGATAGACATGTATAGATATAGTTATGGACAAAATTAATATATACATGAAGCTCAACATAAAAACATGTACAAAAATAGGAAAAATAAGTGTTAATGTAAGAATCATCAAAACTAGGTTATACAAGTAACGTAATAAGCACAAATGAGCAATAAAGTACAAACACATAATAATCAAGTATGGCTCACTAATTATACAAGTATAAACACAAGTTTTTAAAACTGCATCTAAATAAGTAATCAAAGCATGAAGCACAGAACATAAACAAACATGATCATTAGGCTAAATGCAATTGATATTAGCACAAGGATATATACAATAGTTAAACTAAAGTGGGAACACAAAAATATGATTTCATATGAATATGGGTGTATCTCAAATACTATGTGTGTATATCACAAGTCTAAAAAACACGCATTTAACATAATGAACATAGAAAACATGACATGCTAAAATCATCAATATGAAAGCATGTAAACTAAAATAAGGAGTTAAAGATAGTTACCAAAATCAATGAACTAATCTCTAAATCTCTAAATCATGGTACTTCTTCCACCTAAACATTCTTGAAAGTGATGCATCCATAAGTGTTATCTTTTTGCTCGGATCGCATCCACTATCAAGGCACAAATATTCTCACATTGTGTGAGAGCTCACACCTACATCAAATACAATAGGAGTAATTTTTGTTACTCAAACTTTCTTGGCTCCATGAGAGTTAGTACCTTTTCTAACTCAAACATATTTACTTGCAAAATTTGAAGCATATATTCTATCATAACAAAACTTTGCAAGATGGCCCGTGCGACCACAATGTATACAAGTGTACATATTAGCATACATATAATCATGCGTGTGAGCATGATGAGTATGTGTATGCCATGAAGGGTGTGCATGCAAATGTGGAGCATATTTCTTGCAAAACATGGATTCCAATCTTTTGTGATCCATAGCACAATGGCTCAAAGTGGAGCCTAAACAATCAACACTTTTCTTCAACATGTAAATATCATTATCAATACTTGAAGAAGATGTGGAGCATGCAACATGTTTATCACTGTTGGCCCAAGAGGTTACACTCTCCAATTGTTTTGTGTTTTGATGATGACAAACCAAATAAGAGCTATTTGGTACTAATGAATTTGTTCAAGATAAGTTTCAGGTTTTGTACCATGTTTGGAGACCATTGGCTTAGCTTTTGCAAGAACTTCTAAGTTTCACATAGCAAGGAAGGCAAATTGCACAATCAAGGAAGGATCATAGAAGAGAAGGCACTAGCAAGGCATTGGATGGCTCAAAGACTTGAAGATTGCTCAAAAAGTATTTAATCATTGTATTTTTAGTTTTATAGCTTGTTAAAGAATAGTGGATAGGTTTGAAGCTCTATCACACACGTTTTTTTTTTTTTTTGCACACATGTTTCCAAACTGTTTTCTTATAATTTATACAAAAACATTTTGTTTACAAGATTTGGCCTACAGATATATATTTGTGTTTTATACAAATCTATGTTCAAAAGTATTTTTGTCAAAAACAAAATCTCCTTTATATTCTTTCAAAAACCTGATTTTTAACCTGTTCCGGTCGACCGACCGGTCGACTAATTCTGTGTCAGGTTTGACCGGTCGACCGTGCAGTCGACCGAGGAACTGGCAGGTGCACGTATCCGTGTGCATGTCTGCCGGTCGACCGTGCAGTCGACCGACTGCAAGTCACTCTGCTCTCGGTAAAATGGGTCGACCGGGCGGTCGACCGCCGGCCTGCAACGGTCACATTTTTGAACTTGCGGTCGACCGACCGGTCGACCGACAGAGCCGTTTGAACAGTAACGGGCATTTTTTTCTGAGCTGTTTATTTTTGTCTTTTTCTCACTTAAGTGAGTTTAAATGACTTGTTTTGGGTTTAATACATTCTGATTAGCCTTAAAATGTTTTATCTTCTAACCCTAGCCCTCTCCTATAAATACGGGTGTTTGGGGAGAGATTGGTTCACCTAATCATTACAAGAAAAATTCAAAAGTTTAAGGCATTCAAAGAGTTTGGTTTTTTGTTTTTGTGCTGAAATTCTCTCTCATTTTCTGAAGTGTTTTCAAAAGAACTCTCTGATTTCATTTTCTTTTCTCCTTGCACACAAGAGCTTCATTCCTACTCATTGTTCTCTAAGGACCTTTTGTAAGGGAAGAGACAATTGAAAGAGAGAGTTTGTGGTCTTTTGACTACTCAGAAATTCCTTGTACTTGAGATTGTGGAGTTGGGTACTCCATTGTATTTGTGATCTTTGTGATAGTGGGAATCCTTCTGGGGAAGGCGGGGAGTAGAGCTGGGTGCTCGAACCTCGATAACATATCTTTGTGTTTGCGATTGGTTTACTTTTCCTTGTCATTACTTATTGCTTGAGATTGTCATTGCCATATTCATTTTCATTCATATTGTCAATCATTATCCCATATAACAAGGTTGCATTGCGCACCTCTAACTCATTTTACGAGGAAGCCGGAGGAAGGAGTTCAGAGCCCTTAATAGGGAATTCAGCTCTTAGTCTTATTTTGGGAGATTGTTGCATTACATTTGCATCATAATTTTTAAATTGCTCTTTGATTAGCATCATCACCTATTCACCCCCCTCTAGGTGATTTTCAATTGGTATCAGAGCTTGGACTCTAGGTTTTGGCTTAACATCCATAGAGAGATCCTTAAAATTTGCTAATCAAGATTTCTCATTTCATTCATTCATCACTAGTAAACATGGCCGATAACATTAAATCCCCACCTAAATTTGATGGACTCAACTTCCCTATTTGGAAGGTTAGGATGACTATCTTTTTGCAATCATTAGGTAGTTTAGTGGCTAAGTCCTTGACCAAACCCTATGTAGCACCCGATAGTGATGAGAGCACATGGACCGACTTCAACTTTAGAGAATATGAGGCTAACTCCAAGGCCCAAAACTCCCTTTTAACCGCCTTGAATGAGGATGACCTTACACGGGTAATTCATTGCCAATCCGCCTATGAGATTTGGCAACACTTATTGGTCACACATGAAGGGACTTCACAAGTCAAGAGAGCTAAGATAGATCTCTTGAGGTCTCAATATGAATCATTTAAAATGCTTGATGATGAATCTATTGATTGTATGATTACTAGATTCACTAAAATCACCAATGGTCTTTCTTCCTTAGGTGACGTCATCTCCAACGATCAAAAGGTGCGCAAAGTGATTCGGGCTCTTCCTCCATCTTGGGAGATAAAGGCCACCACCTTGAAGGAATTGAACGACAAAGATGAGATGGACATCATTAGTCTCATTGGGAACCTAAAGACCCATGAGATGGAGAAGAAAGTAAGAGAAGAGGCCGCTCCAACAAAGAAGAAGTCCTTAGCTTTCAAGTCTTCATCCACTCTTGAAGACGATGAAGAAGATGAAGAAGAAGATGAGGAGCTCTCCCTCCTTGTGCGAAATGTCAAAAGGATGTACCGGAGGAACAAGCTCAACTTTCGGAGAAAATTTGAAGGCAAAGAAGAGAGAAGGATTATATGTTACAATTGCCGAAAGCCCGGACACATCATGGCGGATTGCCCGGAGTTCAAGAAGAAGATGACCTCCTCCTTCAAGCCAAAGAAATCGGAAGAAAAGAAAGCGTATAAGGCAACTTGGGATTCGGAAAGCGAGTCCGAGGAAGAGGCGGATGTAGCAAATATGTGTTTCATGGCAAACACACCTAAGGTAACCCCTCAACCCCTTGATGATGAAGATGATGAGTTAAGTAAGGAAGTTCTTGTACATGCTTTTGTTGAACTTTCTGAAACTTATGATAATAAGAAAATTGAATGCTTTAAATTACAAAAGGAAGTTGCTTTTCTTAAAAATCAACTTGTTATGCTTTCCAAAGAAAAAGATGATATTTCTTCCAACCTCATTTCTATTCAAAATGAATTTAGTGCCTACAAGGTTTCTTGTAAGGCTAAATTTTCTATTGTTGATGAAAAAGAAATTTCTTCTTTAAAAACCAAAATGGTTGATTTCGAGAAGGTTTTGAAAGATTGTGCTTTTAACACTAAGAAACTTGAGGAAAAATTTTCTAAAAAGCACACATCACATGCTAAGATTCCTCATGCTCACACTACACCTAACACTTCTCATGCTCATGCTCACAAAGCTCATGCTCACAAATCACACACCCATTATGCTTTTAAATATGGTAGAGTATATAGATGCACATATTGTGGTAAAAATGGACATTTAGCTAAGTTTTGTTATGATCAATTAAATAGATCCAATAATCTTGTTTGGGTTCATGGCTCTAACCCTCAAGGACCCAAGAAAATGTGGGTACCAAAATCAAGTCCTAAATTGTTTGATGTAGGTACACACCAAGGCTCCAAGACGTAGGGAGCGGTGGTACCTTGATAGTGGTTGTTCAAGACACATGACGTGGGATATCAACAACTTTACAACCCTATCAAGGTACATGGAAGGTGGCTCCGTCACCTTCGGGGATGACTCCAAAGGGACTATCATCGGTATAGGTAACATTCAAATTGGTGCATCTCCTATTATTGAGAATGTTGTTTTAGTTGAAGGTTTGAAACATAATTTGCTTAGCATTAGTCAATTTTGTGATCGTGGACTTAAAGTTGTTTTTGATGATTGTTCTTGCAAGATTTTTGATATTAAAACAAATGATTGTATTCTTACCGGTTTTCGTGATGATAATGTTTATATCATTGACATGCTTAATATAGATTGTTCTACTAAATGCTTAAATGCTTTTGATGAAAATTCTTGGCTTTGGCATAGAAGATTAGGTCATGCATCTTTTGAACATCTTTCTAGGATTAATTCAAAGGAATTGGTGAAGGGTATTCCTTGCTTGAAGTTTGAGAAAGACCGCATTTGTGGTGCGTGCCAACTTGGGAAACAAACCAAGTCTTCCTTCAAACCAATCAAGGATATCATGTCAACTAGGCCTTTAGAATTAATTCATATGGATCTTTTTGGACCTACTAAAACTAAGAGTTTAAATGGTAGTAGATATGCATATGTTTTGGTTGATGATTTTTCCCGTTTCACTTGGGTTTTCTTTTTGGAACTCAAAGATCAAACCTTTTCTCATTTTAAGATTTTTCGAAAAAGGGTTGAAAAAGAAAAAGGTTTTCCGATTTTGAAAATAAGAAGTGATAGAGGTGGTGAGTTTGTAAACTAACTCTTCATGACTTATTGTGATGAAAAGGGAATTAAGCATGAAATGTCTTGTCCTAGAACTCCACAACAAAATGGAGTTGTAGAAAGGAAAAATAGAACACTTCAAGAGATGGTTAGGACAATGATAAGTGAATACGACCTCCCTCAATATTTATGGGCCGAGGCCGTAAACACCGCATGCTATATATCTAACCGTATTTATTTGTGTAAAAATTCTTCCAAAACATCTTTTGAAATGTATCACTCTAGAAAACCTAATGTTGCTTATTTCAAAGTTTTTGGATGCAAGTGTTTTAATACTAAAGAGAATTTGGGTAAATTTGATGCTAAGGCTTATGAAGCAATTTTTGTTGGATATTCTACAACTAGTAAAGCTTATAGAGTATTCATTAGATCTTCACGTACCATTGAAGAATCCATGCATGTTAAATTTGAAGAATCTAATGTGGTTGTTGAGAATGTTGTAGAGATTGAACCATTAGGTGAAGACATGGAGAGACTATCCTTGAAGGACTCACCCGCTCAAGAAGAAAAGCAAGAATCTATTGGTGATGTTCAAGAGGATAAAGAGGAAAGCTCTCAACCTCTTCCTAAAGCTTGGAGATACGCTACAAATCATCCTAAGGAGCTCATCTTGGGTGATGCATCTAAAGGAGTCACAACGCGCTCCAAACTCCATGACCTATGTGGTAACTTTGCTTTCATTTCTCATTTTGAACCCAAAGGCATTCTCGAAGCCGAGACGGACCCATATTGGTTGCTTGCCATGCAAGAGGAACTCAATCAATTTGAGCGCAACCAAGTTTGGCACCTTGTTCCTAAACCCCACGATAGACCAATAATTGGTACTAAGTGGATCTTTAGAAACAAGATGGATGAGTCCGGAAATGTCATTTGGAATAAAGCTAGGTTAGTGGCCCAAGGTTACACTCAAGTTGAAGGAATTGACTTTGAGGAGACCTTTGCACCCGTAGCACGGCTTGAAGCCATACGGATGACACTAGCTTTTGCATCTTTCAAAAATTTTAAACTTTTTCAAATGGATGTGAAAAGTGCATTTTTGAATGGTTTTATTAATGAAGAAGTTTATGTTTCTCAACCTCCCAGTTTTGTTGATCATGTTCATCCCGATTTTGTTTTTAAACTTGATAAAGCTTTATATGGATTGAAACAAGCTCCTAGAGCTTGGTATGAAAGGCTTTCTAGTTTTCTTATTTCAAATGATTTTATTAAAGGCAAAGTAGGCACCACTCTATTCACTAAGCATGTTGATAATGATATATTAATTGTGCAAATTTATGTTGATGATATAATTTTTGGTTCTACTAATGAGCTTTTGTGCAAGGATTTTGAAAAGGTAATGCAACTTGAGTTTGAAATGTCTTCAATGGGTGAGCTCAATTTCTTCCTTGGACTCCAAATCAAGCAATTGCAAAACGGGACGTTCATAAGTCAAGCCAAGTACGCAAAGGAACTTGTAAAGAAGTTTGGACTTGAAGGCTCAAAGACTTGCAACACTCCCATGGCAACTACAACCAAGCTTGATAAAGATGACCAAGGTAAAAATGTTGATATTAAATTATATAGAAGCATGATAGGAAGTCTTTTATATTTAACGGCAAGTAGGCCGGATATCATGTTTAGTGTGTGTCTTTGTGCTAGATTTCAATCGTGTCCTAAAGAGTCCCATCTTATTGCGGTAAAACGCATTATTCGTTATATTAAGGGCACTATTGGGATGGGTCTATGGTATCCGAAAACCGGAGATTTCTCAATGACGAGTTATTCGGATGCCGACTTTGCGGGTTGTAGAGTAGATAGAAAGAGTACTAGTGGGACATGTCAATTTCTTGGTAATTGTCTTGTTTCATGGTCCTCTAGGAAACAAAATTCCGTAGCACTCTCAACCGCCGAGGCGGAGTACGTTGCCGCAGGGGCTTGTTGTGCACAAGTCCTTTGGATGAAACATACTCTCCTTGATTTTGATTTGCATTTTGATCATATAAAAATATTTTGTGATAATACTAGTACTATACACATGACCAAGAATGCAAATCAACATAGTAAGACCAAGCACATTGAGATTAGATATCACTTTCTTAGAGATCATTTTGAGAAAGGAGATATAGATATTGATTATGTTTCCACGGATTTACAACTAGCCGATATTTTCACTAAACCACTTGATTTTGCTAGATTTTCGTTTATTTGTGGAGAACTTAATGTTTGTGTTATTGAATAGACATGTTTTTCATAACCCTTTTTGATGTATGACAAAAAGGGGGAGAATAAGTTTACATGGGACAAAAATAAGTTCATTTGGTCTTGGTTCCATATGAATTTATATGTTTTGGTTTTATGAGTTTTTGTTATGAGTCTTGTGTTTTATGAATTTGAGAACTCTTGTATTTTGTGTTTTATTGGTATTGTTTCAATTTGGTTTCTATTGGCATCAAGAGTATGTTTTTGTGTTTTTAATAAATTCTTGTGTTTTTCATATAGCATAAATATAGCATAATTTGAGGGGGAGTCTTCTCCTCCCCCATATTTTTGTCTATAGCCTATTTGTTTTGTCATCATCAAAAAGGGGGAGATTGTTGGCCCAAGAGGTTACACTCTCCAATTGTTTTGTGTTTTGATGATGACAAACCAAATAAGAGCTATTTGGTACTAATGAATTTGTTCAAGATAAGTTTCAGGTTTTGTACCATGTTTGGAGACCATTGGCTTAGCTTTTGCAAGAACTTCTAAGTTTCACATAGCAAGGAAGGAAAATTGCACAATCAAGGAAGGATCATAGAAGAGAAGGCACTAGCAAGGCATTGGATGACTCAAAGACTTGAAGATTGCTCAAAAAGTATTTAATCATTGTATTTTTAGTTTTATAGCTTGTTAAAGAATAGTGGATAGGTTTGAAGCTCTATCACACACGTTTTTTTTTTTTTTGCACACATGTTTCCAAACTGTTTTCTTATAATTTATACAAAAACATTTTGTTTACAAGATTTGGCCTACAGATATATATTTGTGTTTTATACAAATCTATGTTCAAAAGTATTTTTGTCAAAAACAAAATCTCCTTTATATTCTTTCAAAAACCTGATTTTTAACCTGTTCCGGTCGACCGACCGGTCGACTAATTCTGTGTCAGGTTTGACCGATCGACCGTGCAGTCGACCGAGGAACTGGCAGGTGCACGTATCCGTGTGCATGTCTGCCGGTCGACCGTGCAGTCGACCGACTGCAAGTCACTCTGCTCTCGGTTAAAATGGGTCGACCGGGCGGTCGACCGCTGGCCTGCAACGGTCACATTTTTGAACTTGCGGTCGACCGACCGGTCGACCGACAGAGCCGTTTGAACAGTAACGGGCATTTTTTTCTGAGCTGTTTATTTTTGTCTTTTTCTCACTTAAGTGAGTTTAAATGACTTGTTTTGGGTTTAATACATTCTGATTAGCCTTAAAAATGTTTTATCTTCTAACCCTAGCCCTCTCCTATAAATACGGGTGTTTGGGGAGAGATTGGTTCACCTAATCATTACAAGAAAAATTCAAAAGTTTAAGGCATTCAAAAGAGCTTGGTTTTTGGTTTTTGTGCTGAAATTCTCTCTTATTTTCTGAAGTGTTTTTCAAAAGAACTCTCTGATTTCATTTTCTTTTCTCCTTGCACACAAGAGCTTCATTCCTACTCATTGTTCTCTAAGGACCTTTTGTAAGGGAAGAGACAATTGAAAGAGAGAGTTTGTGGTCTTTTGACTACTCAGAAATTCCTTGTACTTGAGATTGTGGAGTTGGGTACTCCATTGTATTTGTGATCTTTGTGATAGTGGGAATCCTTCTGGGAAGGCGGGGAGTAGAGCTGGGTGCTCGAACCTCGATAACATATCTTTGTGTTTGCGATTGGTTTACTTTTCCTTGTCATTACTTATTGCTTGAGATTGTCATTGCCATATTCATTTTCATTCATATTGTCAATCATTATCTCATACAACAAGGTTGCATTGCGCACCTCTAACTCATTTTACGAGGAAGCCGGAGGAAGGAGTTCAGAGCCCTTAATAGGGAATTCGGCTCTTAGTCTTGTTTTGGGAGATTGTTGCATTACATTTGCATCATAATTTTTAAATTGCTCTTTGATTAGCATCATCACCTATTCACCCCCCCTCTAGGTGATTTTCAATCACTAGAAGATTGAGTAATAGAAACATGACATACATGGGACTCAAAATCATTTTTTAAAGAAATATTTTTCTTTGAAAAAAAATCAAATTCTTTTGAAATCAAAACTATTTTATTTTTCAAAGAATCATTTTTTTTATAACAAAAACAAGCTTTGAAGGCAAAACCTCATTCTTCTTCAAAATATTATTAAGCTTATTTTTATTCTTCAAAATTTTATTTTCATTTAAAGAAAGGTCAAGTTGAATTTTCAGTGAATCCCTCACATTTGAAATTATAACCTTCTCTTGTAAAATCATATCCAGTTTAGAAAATAAATTCTTATTTTCTTCTTTTAAATCAAAATTCTTGCTTTTTCAAAAGTTTATATTTTGAAAGCAAATTTTCACAAAACATGAATAGTTCTTCATTTAAAGCATATGCATCCATAGCATTATCATCACATAAAGAATTAGTACTATCATCTAGATGAGTGTCTGAAATTACCTCAAGGGAGTCATTCTTTTGGACCATGAAGCAAGCTTGGTCGGACTCATCCACAATGGCTTCTCTCTCCATATAGTTTGTCTTTTGTAGCTCGGGAGAACTCAATGTGTTTCACACTGCAAAAGCGGAATCATCATGAGAAATTAAAGAAAAATATTCTTTACTTAATATGTGCCTAAGTGCATCGAAGGCTTGTGCATTAGCCTCTATATGCTTATCATTACTAACATATGATTTCTTGGTAGTGGTAAGGTAAACATGCAATCCTAGGACTTTTAGATATGCACTCATCTTAAACTTTCACTTATCGATGTTAGAAACATCATATATGGGTGAAACAAGAAAATTCATGAGTGTAAATTATATGTGCGCAAAGCAACAATTAGATTAGCAAATGAGGATCTCACTCCTAGGTGGTTAAACCGAATATCAGAAGCGTAGACTCTGATACCAATTGAAAGTACACTAGAGGGGGTGAATAGGTATAGTGCTAATCTAATGATGAACGATGCGGAATTAAAACGCTAATCTCTAACACACTATGTGCAACCAAGGGTGAGCCCGAATTTCCCTGAAGGGCTCTGGAACTACTCCTTGAGATTTCTTTAAATTAAAAGTTGAGTGCTATTAGAAGCTCTCTTGGATCAACACAAGTGTGGGCACATAAACTATATCTAGCATATGTATATGAACAATGTAAAGCAATGCAAGAAATAGAGAGAGTTGAGAGTTAGAAGATTAAACAAAAACACAAGGATATATTTCGAGGTTCGATCCACCGCTTTACGTCCCCACCTTCACACAGAAAGATTTTCACTATGTCCACATAGGACTTTTTTACAACGGGACCTCCACCGAGAAATTACAACTCAACACCGGGAGTACACAACTCCTCTCTCAAACACAATCACCTTTACACAAGAGGGAAGACTCAAAGCCAAAGCAAAGAAAAGGTTTACAACTTGGTGATCTAATGATCACAAACTCCCTTGGTGATCTGAAAGGATCACAAATAATATTTCTCACAAAAACAAGATCTTAAAGATAGGTTTAGAATTGATAGCTTAAGTGTAAGAAATCAAAGTGTTTTGAAAATAAAACAACAAAGAAAATACTTGGAAGAACTTCTTGATAGATAAATAAAATAAAGAACAATATAGAATTCCTAAAACTTGTATTTCTGTGATTTTTTTCAAAACTTTAAAAACAAATAAAGATTGAGAATTTTGGCGCAAAAACTCTTTTGAAAATTTTGTTAAAAGCACTTAAGAAGGTGGGAAAAATTATTGTTGTAAATCTTGGTGAAAACAGGCCTTAAAGACCCATTTATATTGGGGCCCGAAAATATAGCCGTTGGGGTCCAAAACAGGTCAAAAATGACCTGTCGGTCGACCGCCCGATCGACCGCCAACAGTCAGATTTCTGACCATTGGGGTTGTCAGTCAACCGATCGGTCGACCGCCCCAAGGCAAACTGCCTGTCAGTCGACCGCTCGGTTGACCAAAGCCAGAACCAGAAAGCTCTCACTGGGTCGGTCGACCGTGCCGTCGACCGGTCCTAGGCTTAAGGGCTTGTGCACGTCCTGTGCATATCAGTCGACTACTCGGTCGACCGAGCCTCTGGATTGGTCGACCGGTCGATCGACCGCCTGGCAGCCCAAAACTGGGTTATACGTTATGAAATGTTGGCTTTTAAATACCTATATAATCTCATAAAATCACATAAAATCTACAAAATAAGTTCATGTAAGTATTTGAAGTACAAATATGTGTGATCAAAATTCAACACATATTTCAAACTATTTAAACTATTTTTGAGGTATGGAAATTTAGCTTTAAACCAAAAACTATATTTTTCGAAACTTAGATTTTGAAATGAAAATTTGTTTTCTCCAAAACACGTATAAATACAAAAATAAGATATTTAAACACTTTTGAAGCATGATGTGCATGGATAAAATTCAATACACATGGTAAATGATATATCTATGATTTTGACATTAAATCCCAAAACTAAGTCTTGCTAAAAACAAAACTTAAAACACATGAACTAGAATCATCAAAATAAGTTTTTAGACAATAAGAACTATCAATAGATATGGATAAAATCTAATATACATAAAACTATGTAAGCTTGTTTTGCTTTCATCTATTCTGAAAACCATAATGTATATTTTTTAAAATCAAACATTGTTAAACCGAAACCAATAAGCTTTTGAACTTTTGTTTGTGTGTACTTGAACATACTAATCTATTCTTACACAATTCTAAACAAAATTAAAACAAACCTAGGCCAAAGTCTTCTTGTCGATCTTCATCTTCAAGATGACTCGATCCATACTCGATCCGAAGAGCTTGACTCCATCCGAGTGCTAGATGTGATCTTGACGCACAAGCTCTTGAATCTACATGTATTAGCTCCAAAACTGGCTTTGAATTCTTTATTAAAGCTAAACACCTGCTAAGATCTTGACCAATATCGAAAACTTATTAAACACAAGATCATTAACAAACTAACCTTCATAAGTTAGTCATCATCAAAACTAAGGTGAAACACCTCTGGGCCAACAGACGAGGGTGGAGATAAATTTTTGTTTAACTCTTGATCTTCAATTGGATTGTTTCTTATCTCTCTCAATCTTCTAAATATACATCCCCATCTTTTAGATATCCCTTTGTATATTAATCGGATGGACTTTTGGATTTGTCTCTATCTCCTTGATTCTTCAAGCTGACCAAATAAATCTTAAAAATCTGATTGTAACTGATTTTATCTGATATTATCTTCTCTGATTTGCTCTGGATTTGGCAATATCCCCTTTTATCTTCAAGCAACCAAATAGATTCATATAAATCCGATTTAGCTAATCTTTATTTGGTATTATCTTTTCTCCCTTCATTAATCATATCTTGCATAAATTAGACATTAAGACAAGGTGATATGAATATTTATTACAAGATGGATGTACGAATGTAATAATAAATATGCAATTTGTATGTCCAATCACACCCCCACACCTATCTATTGCTCGTCCTCAAGCAATTCAAAGAAGATAAAGCTAGCCTAATCTAACACACTTTCATAGAAATCATGATTGCACTTAGCATGTGCAACAAGCCGTTAAACCTCTAATTTATCTCTAGAGGACTAGTTTTGTCTCGTGAGGATTTTCAGTGGATTATACCCACACAATGCATAAAGAAAGAGAAACAAGGTGTTAGTATTTTTAAAAAAGTATTTTGAAAAAGAGAAAATATTTGAAGTATTTTTTGCAAGAATAAAACAATCTATAAATTATGAAAACCAAAATTTTCATTGTTAAACTTAATCTATATTTAAAAACTTGTTATCAATCAAGGTAAGAAGTCAAACTATATTTCTCGTCTAGTCTATTATTTTACCCTAAGTCATATGAACCTTCGGGACCGAGAAATTTTGACTCAGAGTTCTTCAACTCTAACTCTTATACCTTATTTTTATAAATTTTTGGTGGTACAATCTCTTAGTTCTATTAAGCTTTCTAATCTGCTCATGTAACGAGTCTTTAGTCTGTGACTCCAAACTAGACGGTCTTAGGGCATTAGGTGAGAAAACACCTCATGGACTTGAGAACTCAAGCAAACAAGGCCACAAAACTAAAAATTTTATTAATTAAATGGACTTGAGGACTCGAGCAAATGCAGATACAGAGACGCTACGACGACGTACATACACAAGGCGAAATTACAATCACATGCGTACGCTAAGCCTCAGTACAGGGAATAAACACAATAAGCATAATATTTTCAGTATTAAATAAGTACAAGAATACCTACAAAAGAAGTCAATAATCATGATAGATATGAAAACATAGATAAATAAGATGATAAAAATAAAATAATAAAGATACTTATGAATAGTATAGGTGGCGACAGAATAAAAAAGATACCTATAAATAGTATAGGTGGCGAACCTCATTTGTGTATCCCATGAAATATGTGGTACTATGATACTCGGATCTCTAACCTGGGCACACAAACCCAGGATCGTCAGAAAGTGACCCCGTGAGTGATAAAATGAAGAAAACAGTAATATATATTATAGTAACACATTCAAAATAATAATAGACAATATATGTTTAAATATCGGTGATTTAATATAATATAAATAACAATTGGGAGAAATATTTAGCGTCATATTTTAACGTCATAAATACCTAGCATATTATAATAGTGTTATTACCATAATCAGTTTATATATCCGGACCGTGATACCAAAAATAATAGATAGGTCACATTAGGAATTATGTTACTACAGTTTATTGTATTATGTCATTAATATAATATTCTCAATATGCGTAATATGATACAGTATTAAGTTTTCCTAATTACATCAGTGTGTATATGTAACATATAGTAGTTTTAACTACTTTATATTTCTCATTTAATCTAATAATAATAGTAGCATAATGGTGTCGTGATGAATATGAACATGTAGATAAGAAGTATGCAGAATGATCATACTACAGTGTTGTGATTATACAGTAATATTGTCTACAGGGTATACATGAAATAGAATATATGGATTGCATAGTATATGTTTACATGAATAGTATATCACCACATGAAGTGTAACAAATATCAGAAAGTGTAACAAGGTATACAGGTGACATGATAGTGAATAAAATATTAGAAATAGTAACAAGTATAACTGAACAGTAGTATACATGTATCAGGCAGGTCATGTTATTTATACAATAATAACAATCAGTACCGCATGATATTTTAATTAATATCTTCAACTGTTCGATACCACTGGCAGTTCATACCAGAACCCACACTCTAGACGAACCCATCAAGACATGGCGTATGGGTACCATTATTTGAATAAGAGAGTGACTAAATAACAAGCATTCCCGACGTCTCTATTGTTTATACTATTTTATTATGTTAATTGAAAACTCAATGGTCAAGGAGCTCTAATCGAGTGGGTGTATCTCGTGCATACCCGAGATCACGGCCTTAAACAGTCCCCTGGTTGCTGAGACCAGGGCCCTTCACTAAGAAGGGAGTAGGAAATGGAAAACGGGAGCTCATGAGGCTATATAAAATCGGTAGCCAGCACTACCATCCCCTACAGTGAGATAAATATAGATCCAAGACATCTATCCGATTAGATCTAATCACCTCAATCCCTCCCAAGCCCATGTTATTTTTATTACATTTAAACTGCACAGTATATCATTAATAAGAATAATGCATGGTACATGTAACACAATAACAAGACATGAGTTTTGTTGATAGCATGAAACAAGATAAAAGAAAATAAAAAACAAGAGATGTGGAATTCTAGAGGTGGCCACTGTGGTTTAGATCCACGTGATACTTAGTTTCTCACATCACATATCTACAATACTCTTGTCCAGTAATAGGAATATCAATATCAGTAACGGGTAAGAATCATGTAACGGGAATATAGGAATATCCATGTAGCTATAATTCATGTAATTCAAACAATAATCTATGCAACAGGAATACAGGAACAATCACAACATGTATACATGTGAATCTACGTAAGCACAAATGAAATAATAATATCTGGTGCAACACATGGTCCATGTAATAATTATACATGTTCATGGAATTACAATATTTAGTGTAACAAGTGTCTACATGAAATATCAGTATTCAATGTAGTAGGGTATCCATGTAATAGTGATACTAATACATGTGATAACAGTGATCATGTAACAGTGATATCAAAATGTCCAGTGTGAGTCAGCTGAAGGTGGTCATACCATAAAATCAAGTGTCAATTATCTTTATTTGTAATTGATTGAGGCTAAACCTGCACACAAAATACGAAATTATAGAACTTAAGAAAAGAAGTGTGCAAGTGCTTAATTCTTCCTCTATAGCAAGTGGCTATGCGGGTCGTGATCCACAAGGAGGGTTTGCGATGGAAGCTTTACGGTTCTTTATTGAAATCGTTAAGAATAAAAGCAAAGGTTCTTCTCTGTTTTAAAGTTATGAAAATGAAAAAGAAAGTTATATTAAAGTTAGAAGAAAATGGAAGATGAAGAAGGTGGAAAATTCAGAAAACAAAAGAAAGCGACTATGTACAATGAAGTGGAAAGAAGAATGAAAACGATTTGGAAGAAGTTGTTGGTGATCTAAACTAAGAAAGAAAAGAAAGAAAGAAAAGTGAAGAGATACTTACCTAGGTTGATTGATGACTTACTTGGAAACCTTTTTGCAAGTTCTACCTTTTTGCTTCGGAGGCATTCAACGCATAGATCATAAACTCGAGCTCGGTCCCCGTGCACATTATATCGTCAAGCATAAGAGAACGAAGTGATGCGGATCTTGGAAGGGGAGAACGTCTTCATGAACTATCGCTGGCTCTCACGTAGCTTAGTTATACTTGCTTTGGAATTCACTTGTACACTCAACAAATACAACCAAGGTAAAGTAGAAGACGAAGAGGAAAGCAAAATAAATGTAAAGTAAAGCAGAATAGAAAACAAACAAAGCATTTACCTTTATTACTTGCTGAGACAATGAAAGAAAGGAGTAGGGTACATCGTCGGTGTCACTCTCAACATCAGCCCCTCTCTCTTACTTACATGAATCTTCTTCTACCCTAAGTTACATACAAATTACATAATAAGAAAGAAAAAACCTAAACTATAAAGAATTAAAACTAGTCTAAATCCTAATCTGCATTGGCGTCCCATTTCAGCACAACAATTACCCTTTTATAGGCCAAAAACTCAACAACCAGAATCCCGGGGAGGTCGGGGGAGCAAACGCTCCCCCTAACTCCCCAACAAAGCCGCGGAAACGTGGCCCAAGCCGCGTTTCCGCGGCCAGGGTGTGGCCAGATGGCCAAACCCTGTTGGTGGGTCTCTCCGGGGGTTTCTTCTGACTTTATCCTTTGTTGGTTTTGTCATTTGAGCTCTGGATTCTAACGAAATGACCTTGGATTCTTGGCTTTAACCGATCGATTCTGAGAGGATTCTTCTCAACCGGTTTCAACCTCATGATTTTGCCCTAATTTTGTGAGTGTGAATTAATTCTGATTTAATTCAGAATTCTGGTGGGCTTTTGGGCTCATTTCTCTTCATCTCCTTAAGGATTGGGCCTGCAAATAAATTAGACAAATAACTAGGACAATGCAGGCTTTTATTCTAAAATAAGTATGGAAATGTAACATTAAATATGCAACATTAGCAACCAATCACACCCCCATGCCTATCTTTTGCTCGTCCTCGAGCAAAACAACTAAATTATACTAAGGATTATTAGACCACTTTCGCAGGTCACGCGATTGCACTGAGCATGTGCAACAAGCCGTTAAACCTCTAGGTTTCCCCTAGAGGACGAGTGTTGTCTCGTGAGGGTTTTCAGCGGATTACACCCACAAAATCCATAAAGAAAGGGAAATAAAGAGTTAGTATTTTCGAAAAGCATTTTGAAAGAGAAAAATATTTGAAATATGATTGTAAGATCTAAGCAATCTATAAGTTATAGGAAAGCTGAATTTTTCATTCCTAAACTTAGTCTCTATTCAAAAATTTGTTATCAATCAAAGTAAGGAGTCAAATTGTACTTCTCATCTAGTCTATTACTTTACCCTAAGTCATATGCACCTTGTGACTGTGAAAATTTTGACTTAGGGTTCATTAACTCTAACTCTTATGCCTTATTTATATATACTTTTTTTTTGTGGTATTATTCCTTAGTTTTATTAGGCTTTCTAATCTGCCCATGTAACGAGCCTTTAATCGATGACTCCCAAACCAAACGGTCTTAGGGCACCAGGTGAGAAAACACCCCCAAGTACTTAAGGACTCGAGCAAACCAGGCCACAAAACTAAGGATTTTATTATATGAACCTCTTTTAGGCGTGAATACTTATGCTTTATTAGGCACAAATACCCAGCTTTTTTCTTTTCAAACTTATCTAATCATCTTTCGCATAAATACTAAGGCTTGCTTAGGCCAAAGCACCTAGCTAATCAATAATTAGACTTGTTTTTTTTCTTTTTTTATAAGGCATAAGAATCTTTGTTTTTGAACCCTAAGTGTGTAAGTGTATGAAGTGTGCATATTTCATCAAGGTAAAGATCAAGACTAAATTACTTTGACAAATTATCTTCCTAACTCTATAAATCAAGCAAATAATCTTATTTTGACCAAGTATAAGAAATCCTAATTTGAATTTTCCTATTCCTTAAAATTAACTTAATTTCTTACAAAAATAAGTCAAAATATTGTTTCTATTTTTCAAAAAGTTTTTAAAAGTAAAGAAAAATGTTATTTTTTTCTTTAAAGAAAAAGAAAAGTTATGTTAGACCCTCCCCCACACCTATCTCATGCATTGTCCTCAATGTATGAATTAATGCATAGATGCATGAAAAAGACGAAAGGAAAGGAAAGGTTACCTTAAGGTGGTGGTTCCGGTGGTGGTCTGATTGGTCCACGAAACGCGGCCCAATCAACTTTTCTTGGGTCTCAGAGGAACCCACCAGAAATTACTTTAATATAACCCACTAAAAAGATGTATCCATAAAGGATCTTTATTAAATATTTTACCCCATCTAATTTCCATATCATAATTGATTTCGGAGACAAATTTATCAACCACCTCGTCCCAGAATGGAGTATGAAATGATAGAATGATTGACTTGGACTCATGAAGGATAGGAACTAATACCGACTCAGGAAGGTGACTTAAATCAAGTAAAGGTTCAAGAGTCGAAATGGGTTCAGGAATTGGGTCCAAGTCAAGAAGTTGAAACTCAAGTCCACATGTATTTTCCAACAATGGAATGTGACCTAATATGGGTGATTCCAGTTCAGGAATGATTGGTGGGGGAATCAAAACTGACTCTAGAATATTATTCAAGTTTGGTAATAAAACAGGAGTCAATATTGATTCAGAAAGTTGAACTGGATCACATATGTGAGAATCTAGGTCACATATCTCATTGAGTTCAATATCAAAAAATGGAGAACTTGCCAATTTATCCATGGGATGTTCAAAATTGTAAAGTTGGTCGAGTTCAACATGATCCTCAAAGATGGGTGATTCAATTTCTTTATGAATTGGTACAGGATCCAATGTTGACCCGGAAAAGATTGAAGTCAGGTGAAGATACCGGAGTCATAATCGAATCAAGAAATAGAATTGAATCACTAAGTTGGGGTTCAGGATCATAATCATTTTCAAGTTTTATTTCAGGAAAAGGAAACTAGCCAAACTATCAATATCATTTGGAGTTTGGGTAAGTTCAAATGGTTGTGCTGAAATGGAATCTTGATTTCCAAAACTACATGACTCTTCGGCTCTAACAGAATAGTTAGTGATATCAGGACGGTGGGAACGTAGAGATTCGACCATCATATCTATGTCACGATTACGAGTGTTTTGAGCCTGAGTCATGGCTTCAAGCATCTTTTCATAGTTGATAGGTTCATTGTTTTGATGAAAAGATGAAGAATTGTCTTGGAAGTGGTAGTGAAATTGTGAGTCCATCAGATTTTGGGATTTGTGTTTGGACTCACGCATACTCATTTCCATAATTGATGGTTTCCTATTTTGGACGGGTGGAACTGAGTATGAATCTTGAACATAATGTGGACTGGGTGGAGAAGGAGGGCAAGGTGGTTGGAAATTATGCTCGGGGGAGGTGAATCCCCACTGACTCGGTAAGAGTTGAAATCATTATGGAAATTATAGTTATTAGATGGGGGTATGGGTCATATTGATTCGGATAAGACCAATCCGGCACACTAGGTTGGTCAAAGTTATGATATGCCAGGTTGGTAATATCCGAAAATAAAGTCGGTGTGTAATATGGATTATTATTGTAGTTGAAAAATTATTATTATAGTCCATATCACACAATAGAATACAAACAAAGAAAAACAAACAAATAAACAAACAAACAAAAAGAAAAAATTCTAGCCTAAGTTAGGGTAGACTTAGGACCTAGATGACTCCTAACTGGTTAGACTGTCCACGGGAGGTCTAATGTAGACTTTAACCACAAGCTAATCAGCCAGGTCAGGGCAAGGTTGGTGGGAGGTTTTCCGTCAAAGACGTTCCTTAATTAAATAACCACCAACCTTCGGGCTTTCGGCCCTCAATCCCTTTCCTAGACACTGAATTTGTAGGAGTTAGATTCCAACATTTTTCCCCCTTAGGATAATCTCCTAATTGAGTCCGAGATGTCCCTAGGGCCAACGTCTACTCAATTTTAGTTAGGCTTGGGTTAGTGAGTGCTTGGAATGTGATTTTTGAGCTAAGGAAGGGTGATCAAATCCCCACCTTATCTTGTTAATGGGTTAGTGCCCTTAAGATCAATTTGTGCAAGTGTACAAGATATGTAAGATTCACTCAAAGCGATATAAATCAACCAAGAAGTGAGTCTTATGCTAAATGCAATGCATACGTACCTTGCTCCAGCACTCTTCAACAGTAAAAGTAATGAATTGAAAAGACACGTGCCTAAAATGCAAACGTCTAATCAATTTTTAACTTTTGCAACAAACTTTTTACTGTTAATTATTAGCAGGTTTTTGTGATGGCATATAAGAAATAAATAATTGCAGCAAACTAGAATTTGCAAAGCTAGCAGCCCTGCAAAAACCTGTTAGTAGTCAGCTCTTTATTGCCGCGGATCCGCGGCTTTTGCCGTGGAAACGCGGCAATTCAGAGGGCAATGGGTCTCTGCTTTCTAGAGCAGAGGCCCAATACCACTTGTATGTCACTGCAAACTTATTTCCTGCTTTGCTTGCCCTGTAACCTGCAACAGAGAAGAAAATTCGTTTAGTTCTAAAAAAAATTTCAATAAAAATTCAGATTTCAATAAAAACCGTTTTACCCTCCCCGGCAACGGCGCCAAAATTTGATTGAGGCTAAACCTGCACACAAAATACGAAATTATAGAACTTAAGAAAAGAAGTGTGCAAGTGCTCAATTCTTCCGCTATAGCAAGTGGCTATGCGGGTCGTGATCCACAAGGAGGGTTTGCGATGGAAGCTTTACGGTTCTTTATTGAAATCGTTAGAATAAAGTAAAGGTTCTTCTCTATTTTAAAGTTATGAAAATGAAAAAGAAAGTTATATTAAAGTTAGAAGAAAATGGAAGATGAAGAAGGTGGAAATTCAGAAAACAAAAGAAAGCGACTATGTACAATGAAGTGGAAAGAAGAATGAAAACGATTTGGAAGAAGTTGTTGGTGATCTAAACTAAGAAAGAAAAGAAAGAAAGAAAAGTGAATAGATACTTACCTAGGTTGATTGATGACTTACTTGAAACCTTTTTGCAAGTTCTACCTTTTTACTTCGGAGGCGTTCAACGCATAGATCATAAACTCGATTTCGGTCCCCGTGCATATTATATCGTCAAGCATAAGAAGAACGAAGTGATGCGGATCTTGAAAGAGGAGAACGTCTTCATGAACTATCGCTGGCTCTCACGTAGCTTAGTTATACTTGCTTTGGAATTCACTTGTACACTCAACAAATACAACCAAGGTAAAGTAGAAGACGAAGAGGAAAGCAAAACAAATGTAAAGTAAAGCAAAATAGAAAACAAACAAAGCATTTACCTTTATTACTTGCTGAGACAATGAAAGAAAGGAGTAGGGTACATCGTCGGTGTCACTCTCAACATCAGCCCCTCTCTCTTACTTACATGAATCTTCTTCTACCCTAAGTTACATACAAATTACATAATAAGAAAAGAAAAAATCTAAACTATAAAGAATTAAAACTAGGCTAAATCCTAATCTGCATTGGCGTCCCATTTCAGCACAACAATTGCCCTTTTATAGGCCAAAAACCAACAACCAGAATCCCGGGGAGGTCGGGGAGCAAACGCTCCCCTAACTCCCCAACAAAAGCCGCGAAAACTCGGCCCAAGCTGCGTTTTCGTGGCTAGGGTGTGGCCAGATGGCCACACCCTGTTGGTGGGTCTCTCCGGGGGTTTCTTCTAGCTTTATCCTTTGTTGGTTTTGTCGTTTGAGCTCCGGATTCTGACGAAATGACCTTGGATTCTTGGCTTTAACCGATCGATTCTGAGAGGATTCTTCTCAACCGGTTTCAACCTCATGATTTTGCCCTGATTTTGTGAGTGCAAATTAATTCTGATTTAATTCAAAATTCTGGTGGGCTTTTGGGCTCATTTCTCTTCATCTCCTTAAGGATTGGGCCTACAAATAAATTAGACAAATAATTAGGACAATGCAGGCTTTTATTCTAAAATAAGTATGGAAATGTAACATTAAATATGCAACATTAGCAACCAATCAGTAATAACAATTATAATATTATTAATATGATCAATATCATAAATTTATTATATATAATTATTTATTTTAATTATAAATTTATTAATTAATTTACTTATTAAATTAGTAACTTAATAATCCCGATATTTAGATAATTCATCCATATTTTATAACAAATCAAGAAACAAAATAAATTATTATTATGTTACCGATTATGTTTAAAGAACAATAATGTATGTTCTAATTACAATGATTTTTTGATAATTACAATTTATTAAATAATATTTACAATGATTTACTGATAATCAGGATTTATTAAATAAAACATTCAATTCATTTAATTAAACATGATCAACTATAATTTATAAAAGAAAAACACTCAAATAGCTATATTACAGCGATATGGTTCGTCTTTCTACGACTGCAACGGCTCTAGAATCATTCAATTCAGAGTCTGGATGGTTAAGTTATCGTCCAAACACAAAAAAACAATAAAGTATGGGTTAAATATGTAAAAGTTGGGGTTTGAAATATAATATATAATATTTAACAGAGGGTTTTATGTAATATTACCTTTCTATTTTGGATACGGGTTTGGCAGGCTAAGGAGTCGGGTTTAGATCCGATACCCAGACCCATTTAACTAAGTTATGGGCATTGGGTTCATGTGTTAACGAGTTTGTGTTGTTGGGTTTGGATTCATAAGGGAGGAAGAGAGAGGGAGATTGTACAACAGAGAAGAAGAAAAAAAAAGGTAAAGAAGAAAAGGAAGGAAAAGAAAAAGGGAGGACAGGGGTTGGCCGGCCGACCGGTGGGCGTGGCCAGAGGACCAGCGCGGCATGGGCTTTAGTTGGGCTAGGGTGGAGGAGGAGGTGATGTTTTGATATGATGATAATGGTGTTGTGAGTATTTGGTGATGGTACTGATTTTAGTGAAATTTGTGGTGGGATTGAGGGTGATGGAAGATATGGTGGAGTGTTGAAGGTGGAGGTGATGGCAGTGGTAGAGAAATTGGAGAGAAGTAAGGAGATGGAGGGAGATAGGACTAGTGTTAGGGTATGGCACGGAGTTGGGGGCTGTCGGCGGTGGTGATGGCCAGTTGTGAAAGAGTGGGGGAGAGAGTGTTAATTAAAAGAGAATGTGAGAGATGTAAGTATGGAGAGGAAATTAGAGAAAGTTAAAGAGAATTAAAAGGAATTAGAGAAAGGGAGAGGATTTTTAAAGAGGGAGAGTCAGTGGAAGAGGTGATGGGGGTCTGACGGCATGCAGGCGAAGAAAGAAAAAGATTAGAGAAGGAAGAGAGAAAGGAAATTTAAAATTATTTAATTAACATATTTTAGTGGGTCAAAAATTGACTAGTTTTGAACGGTTCTCAAAATTTTATAAAATAGAGAATAAAGGAGGAATATGAAATCAGATTCTAAAAATTCTCTCTAAGTTGCAAGTTAAAAATCCTGCAATATATCACTAATATTGGGCAACACTGGTTCGGCCCGATTTTGGAATAATTCAGAAAAATTTCTAAAAGTATCATAATGTAGAAAGTATGATTTTGAAGAATAATATGAAAGCAGATTTCAGAAACTCAACTCTCTTTGCAAATTAAAAATCAAAGAGCCGATTATCAATATTGGTCGACACCGACTTCGGAGATTTTTCAAAATAATCTAGAAAATTTTTGAAAATTTTGAAAAATATAAAATATTGAAAAATAATATCTAAAACTGAAACTGACTCAATCTAACAATCAGGAAGGTCAAATCAACTTTGTATGTCGTATCGAATACTGATACAATGATACGTATATCAAGGATCGGGGGGTTACACTGGGGCATATGTTGATTCAGATAAGGCCATTCCGGTATACTTGGTTGGTTAGAGTTATAAAATATCGGGTTAGTAATATCCGAGTCAAAAAAGGTCAGGGTGATGTATGGATTACTATATGTAGTGGAATAATTATAATTATAATCCATATCACCAAGATGTCAAAAACAAAAACAAAAACAAAAACAAGCAAGCAAGCAAACAACAAACAAAAATCTGACCTAAGTTAGGATAGACCTTAGACCTAGACGACTCCTAACTAGTTATACTATCCACGAGGGGTATATTACAGAATCTGACCACAAGTTAATCGGCCAGATAGGGGAAAGACCAGTGAGGGTATCTGTGCTTTGTACAAGCATAATTATGCCAAACCACTATTTTTTGAGATTTTGCCTCTCAATCCTTAACCTTTGACACATATTTGATAAGAGTCAAATTCTAATCAACTTTCTCCTTAGGTCAGTCTCCTATTGAGTTCGAGATGCCTCTAGGGCCAATGTCTACTCAGTTTTAACTTAGGCTTGGGTTAGTGTGTGAGAAGATTGTTTGTGGGCTAAGAAAGGATTTCAACTTTCCTACCTTATCTTATTTATAATACAAGCCCTTAATTCAATTTAGTGTAGTATACAAGTATCTAGTATAAACAACACTTAAGTAATATGAATCACTCAAAATGTGTTTCCTAATGCTACATTCTATGCACATGTACCTTTACTCTAGCACTCTTCAATAGTAATCAAATGTAACGAATTAGACACGTGCCTAAATGCAAGTCTATATATTTTTTAGCATTTACAAGCAACAATTTACTGTTAAGATTAGCAAAGTATGTAAAGTGAGTTAAATAAGAAAATAAATAGCTGCAAAAACTTAAACCTTGCAATTCAACCAACCTGCAAAAAATACAGGTTAGTAGTTGACTCAGATTGCCATGTTCACGCGGCAAATCTGAGGGCTTCTGGGCTTTACTTTCTTAAGCAGAGTTTAGGGCAACTTATATGTCCACTGCAACAAAAAATTTCCTTGATATCTCCTCCTGAACACAAGAATAGAGAAGAAAAAATTTCACAATTAATTAAAGTAAAAGAAAAACTTACCGTCCCTCCCTGAAATGGCGCCAAAACTTAATTGAGATAAAACCTGCATAAAAATACAAAAATTCAGAAATAGTGCAAGGTTCTCAATTCCACCATGATAGCAAGTGGCTATATGGGTCGTGACCCACAAGGAGGGTGTAACACCCCGCTCCCAGAATACGTACCTAGTTGCGTATTCGTATTTTCTGATCATATTTTTTGATTTAATTTCTATATTTATTTTGTATTATGAATTATTTATATGATCGTTTTGTCTTAGATCTGGATTCGTGGACTCAGAGTCTGCTCTTCCTGAACCAAGGACCCGATCCTAGTGTCTACTCAATTTGGTCTTTTCGGTATTCAGATTTGACCGATTTCAGTTTCAAACATCATTTTCCAATATTTTAGATTTTCTATGATTTTCTGGAATTTTCCTGAATTAAATGAAAAATCTTCAAAACCGGTGTCGACCAGCACCGCTGACCGATTCCTGAATTTTTTATTTACAAATGGAGTCAAATTTTGAGAAACCGCTTTCTCATATTTGCTTAGAATAATATTTACTATCTTAATTCATTTTTTGGGAATTTTCAGAATTTATCAGATTTCTGCCAGATTTGGCGTCGACCGATATTGGCGGCCAATTCTAAGATTTTTAATTTAAAAACTATAAAGAATTTCTTGAAACGAATTTCAGCCTGATTCTTAGAATAATATTCTTGATTTTTGAGAATTTTCGCGGGTCGTTCCGAGATACTTGATTTTCGGACGATTTCGGTATTTTTCCGAAAGTTTTCCGCATCCGCAACTGAATCCCAGGAATCCGCTACTCTAATTATTTTCACTTCTTCTTTCAAGAAAATATCTTCCTTTTTTTCATTTTCTTTTCCTTTTTCCATTTTCTTTCCTTCCTTTTCTTTCCACCAAATTCTCCAAACTTCTCCATTCTTCCATTATCTTCTACATCTTTCCTCCAAAAATATCTCCTCCACCAAAAATATCTTCTCCAAAATATCTCAAACTCCTCTCCCATCACCATGGCCGGCCAAAGACCTAACCCCTCCATTTTACAAAAAACCCCCTCTCTAAACACTTTTTACATTACCTTCACAAATCCAATTCCTATATAAACCTTTCCTTCATCTTTCTACTTCATTTTCTCTTCACCAACACCTTAACCACCACCAACTCCTCCTTCATCTCCACCACAACAACAACCACTACAACTTCTCCAACTCCTTACCTTCATCTTCTTCCTCCTCCATCTCCATGTAAACCACCACAAACTCCAACAACTCCACCAAAGCCTCCACCTTCTCCTTTACCTTCTCCAAAAATACCACCACCATCAAAAACCCTCCACAAAACCACCACCCCATCACCACATCAAGAGCCGGCCACCTCCTTTGGATTGGGGCCGAGCTCTTCTTCGTCGGTAATATCTCAGATGATTATTCCGGTAATCGTTCGCGATTATTCCGGTAATCATTACGGTGACGATTACAACGACAACACTAACATCACCATCACCTCTACTATTTTCCACCACTATCTTCACTTCCACCATCACTTTCACCATCACAACTTCAACTTCCATCTCCACTACTTCAACCTCCAAACATCACCTCCTTCACCTTCTTTTTCATTACTCCATCAAAATCCAACTCCTCCACCAAATAACACCACTACCAAAGCAAGCACCTTTCCCTTTCTCTCTCCCTCCTCCTCTCTGTATATTGCTGACGCGGATCTCACCCCCGCGTCCAGGCAACGCCTTAACGCGGATCTTCGCGTTCTTGGCATCTGTTTAAACGCGGCCTTCGCGTTCTTGTACCGACGCAACGCGGAGTCTATGCTCGCGTTTGTGTCCCTTTCATGTCTGCACGACGCGGAGCTAATGCCCGCGTCTGTGTTCTTCTCATGCTAACGCGACGTGGAACCCATGACCGCGTCCGCGTTCTTCTCGTGTCCTGACTTGAACGCGGGTCTCGAACTTCGCATTTGTGGCACCTTTGCGACGCGATTCCCGCGTCTGTGACTCCCGCGTCTGCGACTCCGCGTCTCACTCTCAAAACCCGCGTCTCCCTGTGCACTCTCTCCTTCCATATACTTCTCTCTCTAGTTTTCCTCTCTCTTTCTCTCTCTAACTCTTTCTCTCTCCTCTTCACTTATTATATTTATGGCGCGTACGCGAGTTCCATGGATTTCAGAGTTTTCAGCTATTCCAGAGATTTAGGCGAGTGTCCTCGCCTCTATTTGGGTTTCCCCGCTTCGTCGGGTCGACATGTATTTTATTCCATGTTTATATGTATTTTACTGCTTTATACTATGCGTGGCTGACCCTTCGTGGTCGTTGAACTCTGGGTTTCTGCCCACCCTGGGATGGCTGGTAGCCACCGAGAGTGCGCTTAAACCCGAGCGTTCTTGATCCCTCCGTCCTTCAGCCTCCGGTCTCTCACTATCTCGAAAGGGAAGTGATTGGGACCGTCAGTCTCTCCGTCCTTCAGCCTCTGGTCTCTCACTATCTCGAAAGGGAAATGATTGGGACCGTCAGGTTCTTCAGCTCCGCCTGGTTATCATGATCAGCGTTCAGCGCTTTATCACTAGATTCGTTTAGGCAAGATGCTGCCGGATTTCCTACTCGCACTTTAAGCCGAGTTGTCCCGGTAACCTTGCCAGACGCTCCAGTGTTAAATACTGTTTGCTGTCTGTACACTCCAGCTTGCTCAGCTCCGCTTGGTTGTGCTCAGCTACTACTTTATCACATGCCATGTACTTACCTGACATGTTAACACTTGACATGCTTTATACATGCTACTATACACTTGTTTGTTTCACCTGTCAACTGATGTGTTATCACCTAACACCAGACATGCTACTACTTGGCAAGGCCCCTTGTTATGACATGACTTGCCACCGGACTAAATCAATCTCTTGACATGATTGGTCACCCGCCAAATATCATCCTCCTGCCATGCTATCACTTGAAACCAGGCATGATATACTTGACTCTCATAATTATCACGATAACGGGAATGATGACCTGACATCATGTTTACATCTTGATATATTATAGTACATTCTGTACTCCTGAGATACATGTATTCCTGATATTCCTGACTTGTTCCTGCTCATTTCCGAAATCTGATAATTATCTAATAAATCATAAATAAGACAACTTGCACCCAGTTTGGGGAAACTGATGGGCCCTGATTAATCATGTTTATGATGGTCTTATCGAGCCGCGCGTGGCCACATACTTGAGGGATCACCTGGCGGCCACCAGGGATTCCGTGGGGTGTGCTGGCACCCCTACTCCTGTTCATTCCTGCCGGGTATGCACACGCCCTAGGCCTATTTCTATGGGATCTGCGATACTCTATTCCTGTTCGGGCGTAAATAAGTCCCGTACCTAGCGGTACATTCCGGCTCAGTACCGGATACTCCTGAACCGTTGTCCCGGGCATGTACGGGGCCCATCCGAAACATGATTCATCGATCTTTATCAGTTTCCAAATAACTTGCTTTATAAGTTGTAAGTGGAGGTATGTGGAATGGGACGCATACCGAAGCCCACAACTTAGACGGCCCCAATTATAATAAAATGCGAATATGCGATTTGATGTGTTGTTTTGTAACTCGGGTTGTACGCGCTCGGATTTCGGTGACATGGGATAAAGGTATATAAATGAGGGTTTTCTTGTTTGGATTATTCCTTCGAGGTACTAGTCTCATGGGGCCGTGACCTAAGCTTGTACAATCGGTTTTGCTCGTAATCGGTTTTATTCGGTTTTATCGGTTTTTATCAGTTTTATGTTAGTTTAGGAGATATCTGGTGTTGCCCTATCTACTTTACTTCTCATCCTTTGCCTTCTCTTATCTTATCATACCGTGAGTAGTTCCTGCTTGATATCACTTGTTTTATATCTACTTGCTCCTGCATGCTTACCTATGCTCGCCACTTGGCATTCGTATCGCCACTCACCTGGGAGTTCTATCTGACTCCCCTGGATCCTCATGTCCAGGTCCTGGAGCTTGGAGCATGTTGGAGCTTGTAGAGTCCCAGTTGCTGACCTGAAAAGCGCAGCGGTAGCGTGGATCTCCAGCAGATCATCCAGAGCTCTATCCTTCCAGGCCCCCTGTGTGCCTCTCGAGTTTTTCTTTTGTAAACTCGTGAGTGCCTGTGTACTGTTCATACTTGTACATCTCTTTGTAATCTCGCAGTTGCGCATATCAGTGATTAACATTCATGTAATATTGGATCACCTCTGGTGATAACTTTGTAATTGTACTCATGTGTTGGAATGTATAATGCACCATTTGCTTCCGTACTCTGATTCTTGCCTGTACTGATGCTTAGCGTATATACGTGAGGGTATTTCTGACCTGCGTATATACGTTGCAGTAACGTCTCCGTACCCGCCGGGATCGGGGCGTTACAGAGGGACTTACGATGGAAGTGTGTTGTAAGTTCTTCTTTAAGTTACTAAACTAATTAAAAGTTCTTCTATGTTCTTTAAAAGAAAAGGAAAACGAAACTATGTTAATTTGGAGAAAGTGAAAGATAGGAAAGATGACGATTTTGAAAAATGAAAAACTAAGTTAAAGAAAGAAATAAAAAGAGTAAAGAATTGCTGAACGAAGTTGTACGTTTTATAGTAAGAAATCAAAAGAAAAAAAACCTAAAATACTTACTTACCTCTTTCGATTAATGACTTACCTCTGATTCGTTGCATGTTTACCTTGATCTAGAGGCGATCAGCGCATAAATCATAAGATTAAACTCAGTCAAAGTTCATATTACATTATCAAGGCTTCTTTAAGCAAGTATGAAATGATACAAATATAGGGAGGAATCTATCGTCACGTGCCATCGGTGGCACTCACTAAGGCAAGGCAATACCGATGCTATTCGACTCACTTAGATTATCATCAAAACCAAAAAGAAGAAGGAAAGTAGAAGAGAAAGAAGAATATAAAAACATAACCTTAGATTCAATGAAGTAATGATAAAAGAAGAGAAAAATAACTTACATCGATGTCAATCTCAGTACAGTCTTCACTCTCATTCTCTCATGAAACTCTTCTCTCCTCTAAATTACATAAATAAAAACCTGTACTTAACTAGAGTAAAAACCTAGCCTAAAGTTTATCTCTGCTCAATCGTCCCCTTTGCCTTTTGAAATTGCAGCATTTATAGGAGAAGATGAAGTGGGGAATGCGTGTGAAGATATGGACAAAATCGCTTGCCCAATAGAAAAGATCTTCTGATAAGATTGGAGATAATTTTTTGTTTATCTCTTGATCTTCAGTTAGATTATGTCTTATCTCTCTGAATCTTCTGAATGGACATCCTCATTCTTCAGATATCCCTTTGTATATTGATAGGGTGGACTTTTTGATTTGTCTCTATCTCCTTGATTCTTCAAGCTGACCAAATAAATCTAAAAAAATTTTGGTTTTAACTATTTTTATCTGATATTATCTTTTCTGATTTGCTCTGAATTTGGCAATATCTCCTTTTATCTTCAAGCAACCAAATAGATCCATATAAATCCGATTTAACTGATCTTTATTTGGTATTATCTTATCTCCCTTTATTAATCATATCCTGCATGAATTAGACATTAAGAAAAGGTGATTAGCATATTTATTACAAGATGAATGTAAGAATGTAATAATAAATATGCATTTGTGTGTCCAATCAGTCATCACGGTTCCTCTCACATAGGTATGTCCCCCAAGGGTACTACGGCTGAACCTTATGCCCTTCATACTTCATGCGTCGGATTTATTAAGAGCTTGATTCACCCTTGTCTAGCTG
Organism: Agave tequilana; assembly: GCA_038442645.1. NCBI lineage: Eukaryota > Viridiplantae > Streptophyta > Magnoliopsida > Asparagales > Asparagaceae > Agave > Agave tequilana. The sequence continues at coordinate 106,049 of JAVJIF010013463.1, forward strand.
GATTATAAGAGTATCATCACCATAGGGAAGGGGTAGTAGCTACAGTGCTACAATATAGAATATAAACATATCTGAGTCGATGCTCCACACGAGTATCACCAGTCTAGATTGTTACTATCACATTGAATCTCTTTCATAGAACCAACTCTTGATCAAGTAGGTTGGGTTCTCGCCATCGGTGAACTCTACTATATGCTTTATTCTATCTCCCTCGATGATTCTAAGATCACACTCCTAGAAAGACCCTTAGTCAAATTGGTCAGCAATATTCTTGTCAGACTTTAAAAAGTTTAGAATCACAACTTTACACAATAGGCGTTGTACAGACTTGAGTCTGATCTGAATATGTCTATTCATCTTCTTATTAGCACTCTCTTACTTTAGAATCTTAATGGTGGATCTTGAATCAGTATGAACTGAATTAAAAGTATGGCTATAGGCACGAAATAGAATTCAGACAGCAAATCCTATAACTACTCACTTTCAAGCAATTTGTGTCCAGAGCAATGAGCTCACACTCCATGGTGCTCATGACAATCACTGTTTGTTTGCAGGATTTTTGGGACACAGGAGCACCATCGTACATAAATACATATCCGGTAGTAGATTTAACACTGTAAGAGTCAGTGACCCAGTTGTTGGCCCAAAGCCCATCACTCTAGTTTTGATGATAATTAATTCATGTAATTATTGTACTAATGATCTTGTGTTCAATAAGCTTCAGATATTTGATCAAGATTTTAGTAGATTTTTAGCTTCAACAAAGGATTCAAAGTCGAGTTTTAAAGCTTGAACGTGTTGATTCAAGAGCTCGCTCTTCAAGATCGCATCAAGTACTCAAAGAGGAGTCTAGCTCAAGGATCGAGTTTGGACCAAGTCTAGATGGTGAAGAAGATTTTCAAGACTTCAGTCGTGTTTGTAAGTTTTAAGATTTTGTTTTTAGAATAAAATGTAAAGGATAGATTAGTTGTGAATTGCTCAAGCTCATTTACACACATACAAAATATTTCAAAATATTTCATGTAAAATAGTTTTAGTTTTTAGAAAATATAATTTAGGTTTTGATTTTCAAAGAATACACCTTTGGTTTCATGAATAGATTTCATCAAAACAAGTTTACATGATTTATATATGTATTAGATTTCATCCATATATATTATTGGTTCAAATTGTCTAAAAACTTAGTTTGATGTTTCTAGTTCATGCTTTTAAGTTTTGTATTTATCAAGACTTATTTAGAGCTTATTGTCAAAAATAAATATATTTCACCTTCTTTGTATTTTGGATCCTATCCATACACACTATGCTTCTAATGTGTTTAAATATCTTGCTTTTGTATTTGAACAAGTTTTAAAAAATTAATTTTTCATTTCAAAGTTTAAGTTTTTGAAAAATACGGTTTTCAGTTTAAGCTTTAACTTTTATATCGCAAAAATGGTTCAAATTGTTTATAATATGTGTTGATTTTTTATCATACATATTTGTACTTCAAAGTATTTGTATGAACTTATTTTTGTGGAATTTTTAAGGATTTTTACAAATCAAAATTCCTATCTTTAAAACCTTATTTTGATCTGCTGGCGGTGAATCGACGTGCACAAGAACATGCACAGCCCACAGCAGTCGACCGACCCGATTGACCGACTAAAAGAGACGTGGTCTCTGTTTGGCCCGGTCGACCGAGTGATCGGCAGACCTAGCCTGGCCAGGCTGTGGTCGACCGGCCAGTCGACTAGTAACCCTCAACAGTCAGATTTTTGACCGCTTGCCGTTCGACTGCCCGGTCGACTGACAGGCGATTTGGCCTGGGTATTGAGCTCCAACGGATAGTTTTTGTAATCTTTATAAATAGGGGTCTTTTGGCCAGTTTTAAACAAGATTTTTGGAAAAGTTTTAGAGCTAATTTTTCCTACCTTTTACAGAGTTTTCTCCACTTGTTTTAGAGCTTAATTTCCATATCAAAAGGAGAGTTTATCAAGAGTGTTTTCTTGATCTTTTTCAAAAGAATTTTCTTGAGTTTTCCACCACAAGTTCTATCTAGTTTTCTTATACAAGCTTGAGCTATCAATTACTATATTCATCCTATTGGGATCCTTATTGTGAGAGTGTTTGTCGGTAATCAAGAGAAGAGATTGTAATCACCTAGAGGGGGGGTGAATAGGTGACTAGCTAATCTAATGGTCAATTAATGCGGAATTAAAACTTATTAATGCAAACTAAAGCTTCTTAAACTAAACACCAAGTATAACCTAAGAGTGTAACCGAATTTCCCGTGAAGGGTTCTGGACTATCTCCTCAAGATTCCTCAAGATAAGAGTTGAGGTGCCGCTTTGGCTCTCTTGGTTGAATACAAGTGTTAGCAAACAATCCCCAAGCATATAACAATTAAACACACAATATATCAAGCATATAAAGATAAAAACAATATGAGCATGCAAGATATAAAGATAAGTAAGAGATAGAGAGCAATCGCAAACACGGGATATTTGTTTCGAGGTTCGAGTACACTTGCTCTACATCCCCGCCTTCAATACTATGAAGAATTTCCACTAAAATCGATCCCATCGGATCACTCGGTGTCGCAATACCTACAAGGCGAGATCACACTTAAACTCCTTGGACTCTCTAGTCGCTTCACTCGTTCCCGCAAGAACAAACACACCGCAAGCCCACTAGCTCGCCGAGGCGCACCTCTATAAAGAGCTCTCACTAAAACTTGAAACAATTGTGAACACACAAGCCCGCCTCCTCAAAGCAAAGATAAAAACTTTGGTGATCATAACACTTTGATCACCTAAAATCACTCTCACAACAACTCTCTTATAGGATGATATAGCAATGGATAGCTCAAGTGTTTGTGAAAAAAACAAGGATTGAAGTTGTGATGGAAAACACAAGAAAATCACTTTTGAAAACTCTTGATAAACTCTCCTTTTGATTGGAAGTATTTGGCTCTAATACAAGTGAATAAAACCTCTTAATAGAGTAGGAAAAACTGGTGCAAAAACTCACTTAAAATCTTGTAGAAAACAGTCCATGGGTGCCTCCCTTTATAGGTTAGAAAAACTAGCCGTTGGGGCAAAATAGCAGCTTAGATGGCTGTCGGTCGACTGGCCCGGTCTACCGCCAACGGTCAGAAATTCGACCGTTGGAGCCTTGGTCGATCGGCCCGGTCAACCGTGGCCTGGAACAGACAGCAGAACTCTCTGCCGGTCGACCGACCCGGTCGACCGGGGCTTTCTAGAGAGCAGAGCTCTCTGGACGGTCGACCGGGTCGGTCGACCGGGTTGGTCGACCGGCCCTTCAGCCAAACTGGCGTGCACGTTCTGTGCACGTCGGTCGACCGACTCAGTCGACCGACTCCTAGCTCAATCGACCGGCCCGGTCGACCGGCAGAAGCCAGAATAGAACATTATAGGGATTAAAAACTTGGCTTTTTGACTTTGAGAAAATCTCATAAAATCTCTGAAATTCTATAAAAATAAGTTCAGTATAATACTTTGATAAACAAACATGTTTGAACAAAATCAAACCATGTTACAAATATTTTGAACTATTTTTTTAACTTAAAAATTTTGTCATAAAACAAAAACCGTATTTTTCCAAAATAGATTTTTCCAAAAGTTCTCCAAATACAAAAACAAGATATTTTAAACACTTTTAAAGTATAGAGTGTATGGATATTATCCATTACACATACATGATAAAATATCTATGTTTTTGACATTAAGATCTAAAATAATTTTGGTTAAACATATGTATATAAGAAATTCTAAAAACCAAAACAGTATTTTTTCAAAATGAAAACTCTTTTCCAAAATGAAAACTCTTTTATGAAAACACAACTAAATCTTGTGTGTGAGTGTATATGGTATACTTGAGCAATCCACCAACTATTCTATCCTTTACATTTTATCTAACAACAAAATCTTAACAAAACAAACCTAGACACAAGTCTTCTCTTGAAGTCTTCTTCTCCTTCTTGACTTGGTCCAAACACGATCCAAAGAGCTAAACTCCTCTTGAGTACATGATGTGGTCTTGATGCATAGGCTCTTGAATCAAACCATGCTAGCTCCAAAACTTGACTTTAAATCCTTTGTTGAAGCTAAACACCAACTAAGATCTTGATCACAAATCTGAGACAAATCAAACACAAGATCATTAGTACTATAACTACATGAGTTAATCATCATCAAAACTAGAATGACGGGCCTTTGGGCCAACAATCTCCCCTTTTTTGATGATAACAAAACTCATGGAGTTATATATGCATGGATTAAAGTAAAACTTCAAAGAAGCTCCCCTTAACTCATGCATAACAATAAATAATAAGATATGACAATGAAGTACATAAAACTAAACAACTAAACATGCATCAACAAGGTGAGAGACAAAAAAAAAACATAAATCCAAAATCCTTTTTCCAAAAACTTTTATCCCCTTTTGCAAAACAAAACAATATGCATAGACAAAAATTCTTTCTCCCCCTTTATGTATAAAGCAAGGAAAACATGCATATATGTACTAAAATACTTCTTTCCCTTTTTGTTAATCATCAACAAAGGGGTTAAAGTAAACACAAAACAATGTTCTCTCCCTCTTTAAAAAAAATCAATAAAGGGTTTAAACCAAATCAACCAATAAAGAGATATATGCGATATACATTCATGAAGAGGAAGACGCTAAGTTAACTTCCGTACATACATGCATTACATGAAGAAGGGATGACAAGCCCTAACTCACATAACACATAATATGCAATGCATAAGTAGAGAAGTGAAGCTCCCCCTTCACACGTGTATCGCATAAAGAAGAGTTGTCAACCTCTTCATTATAAGATACACTCAACATGAATCTATATGTAGAAGAGATGTTAAGCTCCCCTTGCATATTGGCAACATATAACTAAACATTTTTTTAAATTTTTTTAATAATTACTTAAAACAAATTTTAAAGTTTACTCAAGGTAATAAAACACATTTTGAGATACCCTTGTAAATAAACAAAATTTTTGAGATACCAATTGTAACTAAAACATATCAAAACATTTTTAAGAATCCAATTGTAACTAAACAATACAAATTTTGAATTTCTCTAAATTAACAAATCAAGATATCACAAGATATAGATACCATATTGAAATAGAAACATTTGTGATACCAAATTGAAATTGAAACACTTGAAATCGAAACATTTTTGCATTTTGATATCAATGAAAGAAATTATTTTTGTATTTTTGTATTTTGATACCAATGAAAGAAAATATTTTGATACCAATTTAAATTTAAGTTAAATTTTGATACCAATGGAAATACATGATAAATTTTTATACCAAATAGGTAAAACATATTGATACCAAATGAAATTTAAACCCAATTGAAAATTGAAACATATTGATACCAATGAAATATATGGATACCAATTGAATTTAATAGATACCAATTGAAGTTTATTGTAAATTATGATATCAATAAAAAAATACCAATTGAGATACCAATTGAAAATCAAGATTTAAATTAAGCTTAGCATAAACAAACTTTGTACTTTAATCATGTAAATATTTTGTAAATCAAGGACAAACAAATCATATATATGTATGAAAATGAAAATACCAATAGAAATTGATATTATTTGAAATTTAAAGCATACATATATAGAAAACAAAATATGAGTATACAAAATATGTCAATTGTGATACCAATTTAAGCTATGATATGAAATTAGTGTATAACTCATAAAAATCCATCCTTTTTATGCACAAGATAAAAGAATTTCAATAAGACATACAAGGCATGGTCGCCCATCCGTCCGCCCATGAAGGGGTTGGTAGGGGTTTTCAAAAATAGGAGTTTGAAAATATTTTTATTTTGAAAAGTACTACTAAATGAAGAATAGATAACTAGTTAAATTAATTTTTGAAAACTAGTTAAAGATCCTTCAAAACCAAATCATATGTCTATCATGAAACATACTAAACACATAAAGATTGGCACTCAAAATCTATAAGGCTCAAAAATAATCATGAAATAAAGTCATGAATAAACAAATAAAATGTGAGTGTATAAGAATCATGTAATTAGCATTTTCCATGAAGATAATCAATGAAGCTCAAAACAACCATGAATATCATTTTTAAAAAATCATAAAAATCATGAAAATTCATTTTTCATATAAAAACAAACTTCTAGGTATATGTATGTTTTTATGCAAAACTAATAATATGCATACATATTCCAAACATAAAAAAGAGTCCATAATATAAATTCCATGAAGGCAAATAACTCAAGGGATATACATGTATATTTATCAGATTTGAAATAAAAATTACATATACATGAAATAAAAACATGTAAATAGGCAAAACAAGTGTAAATGAGAAAATCATCAAAACTAGCCTATATATGTGCATATAGTGAGTACAAATGAACAATGAAGTGCAAACGTATATGAATCAATTGTTGCTCACTACTTGTACACGTATATACACATGTTTTGACAAAAACTACATCTAAACAAGTATTTACCACATGAAGCACAATCATAAAAACAAATATGCTAAAAATCATCAAATGAAAGCATGTAAATAAAGTAGGAGTTTTAGAGATAGTTACCAACACATGAACTATACTCCAAATCTCCAAAGCATGATGGTCGTTCCACCAAACTTTCTTGATAGCGGTGCATCAAATATATGTCCATCAAGTCCATGCATCCACCACCAAGGCACCAACTCTCTCACGTTTTGTGAGAGCCTGCACCTACATCAAATATAAAAGGTGAGAATTTTGGTACCCATTTTCTTTTGAGTCCATGAGGGTTAGTATTGTAAGGAACCCAAACTTTCTTGTTAGCAAAATTAATAGTATTTATTCTATCATAACAAAATCTTGCTAAATGGCCTTTGCGGCCGCAATGTGTACACTTGTACACTCTAGGATGCATATGTGTATGAGTGTGGTCATGACGTGCAAAGTGTGCATATGCATGTTGAGGGCAATGTGCATGAACATAGGGAACTTGTTTCTTTTGAAACAAGGATTCCAATCTTTTATGGTTAAATGCACAATTATTCAAGGTTGAGCTTAAACAATCAATTCTATTTTTCAAAAATTTAACTTCATTTTCATCAATAATAGCATGTAAAGCATGGTGAGAATGAGAATCATTATTCTTTTTCTTTTAGAAACATTTTCTTTTTCTTTTTCAACAATTTTTCTTTTTAAAGAAGTGTTTTCATGCAAAGCAATTTTCTTTTGTTTTTTCACCAAAACAATTTTATTTTTCAAAGAAGTATTTCCTTCACAAAGATCATTAATTTAGAAAGCAAGAAAATATTCTCATTTTTCAAACTTTCATTTTCTTTTGAAAAACATTCCAATTTGTCTTGTAAAGAATCTTTTTCTTTTAACAAGCAATCAAATTTATTTTTCATTTTCTTGTTATCCTTTTTAAGCAATTCATACTGTTCAAGAAGTTGTTGACAAAATGATTCAAGCTAATCATAAGACATATCAACATCTTCTTCTACTCGGATTCGGTATTTACCTCAAGGGGGTTATCCCCTTGGACCATGTAGCACACGTTGGAAGCTTCAATTCCAACATCTGAGTCGCTCCCCGCATAGTATTGTTCTTTTTCATCAAGGGAGATAATGGTGTTCCATACTACAAAAGCCGAATCAATGTTAGAAACCCTAGATAAATATTCATCATTTAGGGTTGACTTTAAAGCATAATGGCTTTGAGTTAGCCTCAATATACTTACTATTATTAACATGTGAATCTTTAATAGTAACAAGATAAATATGAATGCCTAGGCCTTTGAGGTACATAGACATCTTAACCTTCCAAGTTTGGATATTATGAATGTCAAAGATGGGAGGTGACATGAAATCTATATGTGTGTACAAATATTGTGATTAGCTATAAATGAGGATCTTTAACTCTAGGTTGTAAGACCCAAATCAAGAGCACGTGGCTCTGATACCAATTGTAATCACCTAGAGGGGAGGTGAATAGGTGACTAGCTAATCTAATGGTCAATTAATGCAGAATTAAAACTTATTAATGCAAACTAAAGCTTCTTAAATTAAACACCAAGTATAACCTAAGAGTGTAACCGAATTCCCTGTAAAGGGCTCTGGACTATCTCCTCAAGATTCCTCTAGATAAGAGTTGAGGTGCCACTTTGGCTCTCTTGGTTAAATACAAGTGTTAGCAAACAATCCCCAAGCATATAACAATTAAGCACACAATATATCAAGCATATAAAGATAAAGACAATATGAGCATGCAAGATATAAAGACAAGTAAGAGATAGAGAGAGCAATCGCAAACACGGGATATTTGTTTCGAAGTTCGAGCACACTTGCTCTACGTCCCCGCCTTCAACACTATGAAGGATTTCCACTAAAATCGATCCCACCAGATCACTCGGTGCCGCAACAGCTACAAAGCGAGTTTACACTTGAACTTCTTGGACTCTCTAGTCCCTTCACTCGTTCCCGCAAGAACAAACACACTGCAAGCCCACTAGCTCGCGAGGCCGCACCTCTACAAAGAGCTCTCACTAGAACTCGAAACAATCGCGAACACACAAGTCCGCCTCCTCAAAGCAAAGATGAAAACTTTAGTGATCACAACACTTTAATCACCTAAATTCACTCTCACAACAACTCTCCTATAGGATGATATAGCAATGGATAGCTCAAGTGTTTGTGAGAAAAAACAAGGATTGAAGTTGTGGTGGAAAACACAAGAAAATCACTTTTGAAAACTCTTGATAAACTCTCTTTTTGAATGGAAGTATTTGGCTCTAATACAAGTGGAGAAAACCTCTTAATAGAGTAGGAAAAACTGGTGCAAAACCCACTTAAAATCTTGTAGAAAACAGTCCATGGGTGCCTCCTTTTTATAGGCTAGAAAAACTAGCCGTTGGGGCAAAACAGCAGCCTTGGACGGCTGTCGGTCGACCGGCCCGGTCGACCGCCAAGGGTCAGAAATCCAACCGTTGGAGCCTCGGTCGACCGGCTCGGTCGACCGTGGCCTGAAACAAAGAGCAGAACTCTCTGCCGGTCGACCGACCCGGTGGACCGGGGCTTTCCAGAGAGCAGAGCTCTCTGGACAGTCGACCGGGTCGGTCGACCGGCCCTCCAGCAAAACTGGCGTGCACGTTCTGTGCACGTCGGTCGACCGACTCCTAAGTCGGTCGACCGGCAGAAGCCAGAATAGAACATTATAGGGATTAAAAACTTGGCTTTTTGACTTTGATAAAATCTCATAAAATCTCTAAAATTCTACAAAAATAAATTCAATATAATACTTTGATAAACAAACATGTTTGAGCAAAATCAAATCATGTTACAAATATTTTGAACTATTTTTGTAACTTAGAAATTTTGGCATAAAACAAAAACCGTATTTTTCCAAAATAGACTTTTTCAAAACTTCTCCAAATACAAAAACAAGACATTTTAAACACTTTTAAAGCATAGAGTGTATGGATATGATCCACTACACATACATTATGAAATATCTATGTTTTTGACATTAAGATCTAAAATAGTTTTGGTTAAACATATGTATATAAGAAATTCCAAAAACCAAAACGGTATTTTCCCAAAATGAAAACTCTTTTATGAAAACACAACTAAATCATGTGTGTGAGTATATATGGTATACTTGAGCAATCCACCAACTATTCTATCCTTTACATTTTATCTAAAAATAAAATCTTTAAAAACAAATCTAGACACAAGTCTCTCTTGAAGTCTTCACTTGAAGTCTTCTTCTCCTTCTTGACTTGGTCCAAATACGATCCAAAGAGCTATACTCCTCTTGAGTACATGATGTGGTCTTGATGCATAGGCTCTTGAATCAAACCGTGCTAGCTTCAAAACTTGACTTTAAATCCTTTATTAAAGCTAAACACCAACTAAGATCTTGATCACAAATCTGAGACTAATCAAACATAAGATCATTAGTACTATAACTACATGAGTTAATCATTATCAAAACTGGAGTGATGGGCCTTTGGGCCAGCAGAGATCACCAAGTGTTCCAATTTGTATTCGGAGGAGTTGTAGAGGTTGTAGCCTCAGCAAGCTTGCGGGTTCGCATTGTATGGAGTTCTTGAGGGAGCTCATTGTAGAGATTGTGGCCTCGGCAAGCTTGCGGATTCGCGTGTATTGTTCTTTTAGGAATAAGTGAGGGACTTGCGGGTCCAAGAGTTCTTGAGGGAGCCCATTTTAGGTGTTGCGATACTGAGTGATCTTGAGGGATCGTTATAGTGGAAATCCTTCATAGTGGTGAAGGCGAGGACGTATAACTTAAACCTCGAAACAATTATCCTTTGCTTGTGATTGCTCATCTCTCTTCTCTCACTTGTGTTTATATATCTTGTATACTTTTCTTGTTCATCTCTATATGCTTGATATATCTTGTGCTCAATTGAATAAATATTTGGGATTGTTTGCTCACACTAATATTTAACCAAGAGAGCCATAGTGGCACCTCTACTCTTAATTTAGAGAAATTTTGAATAGATAGTTCAGAGCCCTTCACCGAAAATTCGGCTTCACTCTTTGGTTATATATCTGTATAGTTTTAATTTGCATAATTAGTTTTTAATTTCGCATTGTTTGTGTATTTGATTAGCACATCACCTATTCACCCCCCTCTAGGTGACCTACAATTGGTATCAAAACTTGGTGCTCTTGATTTGGGTCTAACACATAGAGTTAAAGATCCTTATTTTGCTAATCACAATACTTGTATACCCATGCGTGGATTTCATGTCTCCTCCCATGTTTGATATTCTTAACTTCCAACATTAGAAAGTTAAGATGAATATGTATCTCAAAGCCTTAGGTATTCATGTTTTTCTTGTCACAACCAAATATTCATATTGTTTAAATGGCAAGCATCTTGAGGCAAATACAAAAGCCATTCATGCTTTAAAGCCTACCCTAAATGATGATTATTTATCTAGGGTCGCTAACATTAATTCGACTTTTATAGTATAGAACACTCTTATCATTCTTTGTGAACAAACGCCACATGAAAAGGAGAGTGACTTAGATGAAGGAAGCGATGCTTCAAACATGTGCTACATGGTCCAAGGGGATGATTCCTTTGAGGTAAATTTCGAATCTGAGCTTGATAAAGATGTTAAGATGCCATATGATGAACTTGCATCTTTTTGCCAAAAACTTCTTAAAAAATATGATTTGTTAAAAATGAAAAATAAGAGATTGAAAAATGAAAATGATCGTGTTTTAAAAGAAGAGGATTCTCTTAAAAATAAATTTGACATTGTTTCAAAAGAAAACGAATCCTTAAAAATAGTTATTTTGATTTCTAAAGAAAAGGACATTGCTTTAAATGAAAATAAATTCTTGAAAAAGAAAAGTAATTCAAAAGAAAAAGAAAACATTTTCAAAGTGAAAAAGGATTGTGTTTCTCATGCTTATATTTCTTCTTCCAAAAATGAAAATGATATATATACCTTAAAGAAGAACATTGATTATTTAGGCACCACTTTGAGCCAATGTGCATTTAATCACAATAGATTGTAATCTATGTTTCACAAGAAACAAGTTCCACACATGTATGCACATCCTACATGGCATACATCTCATGCACACCATGATCACACTCATTCCACTGACATGTATGCTAAAGTGTACACATATACACATTGTGACCGCAAAAACTATCTTGCAAAATTTTGCTTTGATAGATTATATTCTTCAAAATTTGCAAATAAAAATATTTGAGTTACTATTGTTACTAACCCATGGACCCAAAAAAATATGGTACCAAAATTTCCACCACTTGTCTTTGATGTAGGTATGGGCGGCTCTCACAAGACATGAGAAGAATGGTGCCTGTTGGAATCTATTTCGATGAAGACGTTCGTGACGATCAAATTCATTTGGAGCTCTACACATGACGAATCAAGAGTCCGACATGATCAAGTTGTGCCAAAGAGGGTTGAGATGTTGTTGTTTGTAAAGAAGATATAGCATGTAAAAGCCTTGATATAAACCAACACTTTAGTATCCTGTTAGTCGACTTGATGTCCCAATATAGTCGACTAATAGACACTCTAGTCGACTTATCCAAAGTCCAAGTCGACTAAGTTTTGTATCCTGAAACAGACCAACTCTCTGTTTGTCCAATTAGTCGACCAAACAGTAACCAAGTCGACTAATCCAGTTTCTAGTCGACTTATAGAAAACCCTAGTCGACTAATCCCTTGACTCATCGACTATAAAGCAGTTGCAGTCGACTTGAGGTAGTTATCCAGAAACTTGTTCTGCCAACAGACATTTTCTAGTCGACTACTAGCTAAATCTAGTCGACTAATAGAAGGAATTTTGCCTAGGTTAGTCGACTAACTCCATGGGCAAGTCGACTAATAGGCAGTTCTGACTGTTGGACAGTTTCTCTTATCTGAACCTTTTGGCAACGTTTTCCAACGTCCATATCATTTGAATTGGTCCTATAACTACCCTAACTGACTCTAGTCTACAGCTATAAAAAGGGAAGTTATTCCTAAGGCCAAAGGTTAAGATTTACAAGTGTTTTCATTCAGTTTTTCCAAAGCCAGATTTCCAGAAAACCAAAAACTGAATTCCTAACTTCTATTCTTCACCAAAAGACATTTCCAGTTAGTGAAGTCTCTGAAGTTAACCTTTCCTATACAGTACCTTGTCCACATACACATCTGTACCAAGGCTATAGGAAAATCATTGTAAATTCTCAAAGTGATTGTACACGGGAGGCTTCTTGGTTGAAGAGGCAAGTTGTACAAGGTAGAAGGTGTTCTCTTGGTGGAAGAGAAGGTGTACACATTTGGAGAAGGGGATTCAACAAGTGGTGTACATGTTGTATTGATTTTGGGTGGCAAGATCAAGGATAAAGGAAAATCTCAAGCGGGTGGCTTGGGGACTGGATGTAGGTCACAAGGACCGAACCAGGATAAATCTCTTTGTTTGCGTTTGCATTTTCTGAGATTTGTTTTCCTTATTGCAAGTTTACTTATTTGTTTGCTTAACAATTAATCCTTCCTATCTAGTGTTTGTGTTGATTTGATTATAGATCATACATTTGGTATAAGAGCGGGACCCAACAATTGGTATCAGAGCCCTGCATACCCTGAACTGGCGTACAAGCTCGGGTACAAGTCAACAATAAGGATGGCAACGGAGTTCTCATCATCCCAATTCAAGGAAGGACATTCTACACAGCGTCCACCGTTATTTGACGGAACCAACTACAACTATTGGAAGTGTAGAATGAAGATCTACTTGCAGTCACTCAACTACGACCTTTGGAACATCGTAGAAGCGACGTACACCAAGCCTACAACCAACTACAACGCTTGGAGTGAAGATCAAAAGAAGAACGCGAACCTTGACGCAAAAGCAATGAATGCTCTATTCTGTGCCCTTACCAAAGAAGAGTTCAACCGAGTGTCAACAGCAACTTCTGCACATCAAATTTGGCATACTCTTCAGGTAACACATGAAGGCACTAGTAAAGTTAAGGAGTCTAAAATTTCTGTTCTTGTCCACAGGTTTGAGTTATTTAAAATGGAGGAGAATGAAACCATATCCGAAATGGTTACAAGATTCACCGACATCACCAATACTCTTGCAACCCTTGGAAAGGACTACACCCAAGTCGAAAGAGTTCGAAAGATCCTTCGTGCACTTACACCAGAATGGGAGAAGAAGACAACCGCCATTGAAGAGGCGAATGATCTCTCAACTATGACATTAGAAAACCTAATCGGTAATCTAATGGCATATGAAGTGCAGTTAGAAGAAAGGAAGAAGGACGAACGACAACACCGTTCAAAGAAGAAAGAACTCGCCTTCCATGCATCTTCCGACACGGACAATAATGACGAAGAGGAGATGGCAATGCCTCAAAGAAGTTCAGAAAATTTCTTAAGCAAGGTAAATTCAAATGTTTTAATTGTGATAAACCAGGACATATGAAGATGGATTGTCCTTTGCTCAAGAAAGAAAGAAAAGTACAAGAGTAAGAAGTTCAAAAAGAAGAAGAACTACGAGGCATCTTCAGAACATAGTGATTCCTCATCTTCCGATGAAGAAGAATTCACTGAACATGTTAACTTATGTTACATGGCCATAGAAGATGAAGAGGTATCATTTTCTGAACTATCTGATGCATTAATGAATTATTTCTTGATCTGAAAAATGAAAAACTGAAAAACAGATTTTTGTTAAAAGAAAATGAGAAACTTTTACTGGAAAATTCTGTTTATGCATTACAATGTTCTTCTATAAATTATCAACAAGATGAAACTGAAAATGTCATATCATCTTTGAAAACTGAAAATGAGAAGTTTATAAAAGAAAACATTTTTCTGAAAAGGAAACTAAGTCTTTGAATGATAGGATTTCTATATTGGATAAAAACATGATAGTTTTCAGAAATAAGTATGAAGATCTTTTGCAAAATGTGACTAAGTTTAATAAAGGAAAAGAAAAATTAAATGATCTATTATCTTTCAGAAATTGTCACATGATAAACATGGTATTGGTTATATTGCAAAATCTTCATGTTACAGTAATCCATATAGTCATTTTGTAAAAAGTAAGACTAAGAAAAGTAAGTTTATATGGATTCCAAAGAATTTAAGCTTTTATGATAAAAATACATATATTGCTTCATACATGCATGATATATGTGATTCTTGCAATTATGTATATACTAACAGGTGGAAACCAAATTCTAAATGGATTTGGAGTCCTAAAGGTTAGATATAATCTTTTATGATTGGTACCATCTAACGTCTATCTTGCAGGTACCATATAAAAGTTATTATGTATATAAGTACTAATATATTTGTTGCAGGGGGAGAACAAAATATTTTTATATATCTGTTATAACCCATTTCTGCAGGGGGAGAAAAAGATAACATATTTCCGCAGGGGGAGGAAAAGATATCAGGGGAGGACATGCACACACAAAGCGTCGTCATCAAAAAGGGGGAGAATGTTGGAATCTATTTCGATGAAGACGTTCGTGACGATCAAATTCATTTGGAGCTCTACACATGACGAATCAAGAGTCCGACATGATCAAGTTGTGCCAAAGAGGGTTGAGATGTTGTTGTTTGTAAAGAAGATATAGCATGTAAAAGCCTTGATACAAACCAACACTTTAGTATCCTGTTAGTCGACTTGATGTCCCAATATAGTCGACTAATAGACACTCTAGTCGACTTATCCAAAGTCCAAGTCGACTAAGTTTTGTATCCTGAAACAGACCAACTCTCTGTTTGTCCAATTAGTCGACCAAACAGTAACCAAGTCGACTAATCCAGTTTTCTAGTCGACTTATAGAAAACCCCTAGTCGACTAATCCCTTGACTCAGTCGACTATAAAGCAGTTGCAGTCGACTTGAGGTAGTTATCCAGAAACTTGTTCTGCCAACAGACATTTTCTAGTCGACTACTAGCTAAATCTAGTCGACTAATAGAAGGAATTTTGCCTAGGTTAGTCGACTAACTCTATGGGCAAGTCGACTAATAGGCAGTTCTGACTGTTGGACAGTTTCTCTTATCTGAACCTTTTGGCAACGTTTTCCAACGTCCATATCATTTGAATTGGTCCTATAACTACCCTAACTGACTCTAGTCTACAGCTATAAAAAGGGAAGTTATTCCTAAGGCCAAAGGTTAAGATTTACAAGTGTTTTCATTCAGTTTTTCCAAAGCCAGATTTCCAGAAAACCAAAAACTGAATTCCTAACTTCTATTCTTCACCAAAAGACATTTCCAGTTAGTGAAGTCTCTGAAGTTAACCTTTCCTATACAGTACCTTGTCCACATACACATCTGTACCAAGGCTATAGGAAAATCATTGTAAATTCTCAAAGTGATTGTACACGGGAGGCTTCTTGGTGAAGAGGCAAGTTGTACAAGGTAGAAGGTGTTCTCTTGGTGGAAGAGAAGGTGTACACATTTGGAGAAGGGGATTCAACAAGTGGTGTACATGTTGTATTGATTTTGGGTGGCAAGATCAAGGATAAAGGAAAATCTCAAGCGGGTGGCTTGGGGACTGGATGTAGGTCACAAGGACCGAACCAGGATAAATCTCTTTGTTTGCGTTTGCATTTTCTGAGATTTGTTTTCCTTATTGCAAGTTTACTTATTTGTTTGCTTAACAATTAATCCTTCCTATCTAGTGTTTGTGTTGATTTGATTATAGATCCTACATTGGTATAAGAGCGGGACCCAACAGTGCCATGGTGGTAAATACATTTGGAGTTTGAAGGACACTTATTTGATGCATCACATCAAAGAAGCTTGGCGGGAAAACCACCATGTTTTGGAGAAATTGATTGGCTACTTCATGTTGGTAATCATTTCATCCTCCATTTTTAAAATATTTTAAATATTTATATGCTACTGTAGTAACCTAGACTTAATCATATGTGTTTTGTGCTTAATGGTGAGTTGATTCGCTGTTTGCTATGTATGTATTTTTGAAAAACTTTTCAGTGAATTTACATGCCTATTTCTTTTTGATTGTTTCATTTTTTTATGCTTTATTTTAAAGAAAATATTAATTTATATTCTATATCATGTTAATATGCAAATCTCATTTGAAACTTATATTATATATGTACAATTCTTGAGATACACACTATACATGCTTTATTTCTTTTGTGTACTCATTTTTATTTGTTTGATTGTACATTGTATGTCTTAATTTTGATGATACTTCCGTGAATACATGATATATCATTTTTTTTGAAAAGGAGATTTTAGTTTTGATTTTTGAGCTTCATTGCCTTATGTTCATGAATATGCTATTCACATGATTTTTTTGCACTCACATTTCTTATGTTTACTCATGATTTGATTTTCATGAGCTTATATATGTGTTTTATATATTTACAGTGTTAATTCTTGTGTAAATTAGCATTCTTTATGAAATATATAATTTGGTTTCATGTTTGAAGGATTTTTAACTAGTTTTTAAAAAATTATTTTAAAATAGTTATTTATTCTTCACTTGATAGTATTTTTAATTTATGACTATTTTCAAAACCATATTTTTGAAAAACTTCTACCCTACAAGGACAGATAGTTGGGCGACCATGCCTTATATACTCAAAATGAAAATCTATTTAAACACGTGTATGATAGGGTGGTAGTTATAAGTTATACACATACATATCATGAAAATGATTTTTGTATACTCATACTTATTTTTTATATATGTATGTATCATATTTCAAGTGGTATTTCCATTTTCATACATACATATATATGTTTTCTTGTGCTAGCTTATTATAACTATACATATTTTAAAGCACAAATTATTTTATGCTAAACTTGATTTTATTCTAAATATTAATTGAAATTTTTACAAGCTTATGTATATGTTTTGTTGTTATTTCAAAAAAAAGGGTAAAAGTTTTTTTAAAGAGATTTCATGTTTATAAGATAATAATTATGTTTATCTATAAGTGATATCAACATTTGTTTTATCAACTACTATATAATTTTATTGATTTATCAACATTTGTTTATTGATTTCAAGTGATATCAAAATCTTTCAAATATATCTAAATATTAATGTTTATTGATCTAACAAAATTTGGTTTTGTTTGATTACAAGTGGCTTCAAAATTTGTTGTTTTATTTTAATTATTTTAATTTGGTATCAAAATTTATTTTTAATCGGTTTTCAAAATTTGTCTTGATATGTATTGCTTATATGTAAGGAAAGCTTAGCATCTCCTCCATATATAGATCCATGTGAGTGTATTTTACATGTTGAGGAGCTTCACCTCTCTTCTTTATGTGATACACATGTGTAGGGGGAGCTTAACATCTCCTGCTATACATTTTATGTTATGCTATATACGTTAAGGCCTAGTCATCCCTTCTCCATGTAATGCATGTATGCAGGAAGAGTTAACTTAATGTCTCTCTTCTTCATAAATATATATAGCATATACATCTTTCTTGTCTTTTTTTACCTCTTTGTAGATGAATTGACAAAAAGGGGGAGAAGAATTAGAGTTTATATATGCATGCTTTATTTTTATTTATGCATATATGTTTATGTTGTTTAGTATATGTGCTTCATTGAATATCTTTATGTGTTATTGTTATGCATGAGTTAAGGGGGAACTTCTATGAAGCTTATCTTTAATCTATGCATATATAACTCCATGAGTTTTATCATCATCAAAATAGGGGAGATTGTTTGCTCAAAGGCCCATCACTCTAGTTTTGATGATAATTAACTCATATAGTTATAGTACTAATGATCTTGTGTTTAATAAGCTTCAGATATTTGATGAAGATCTTAGTAGGCGTTTAGCTTCAACAAAGGATTCTAGGTCGAGTTTGAAGCTAGCACGTGTTGATTTAAGAGCTCGCGCTTAAAGATCGGATCAAGTACTCAAAGAGGGGTCTAGCTCATGGATCGAGTTTGGATCAAGTCGAGATGGTGAAGAAGATTTCCAAGAGAAGATTTTCAAGACTTGAGTCGTGTTTGTAAATTTAAGATTTTTTTCTAGGATAAAATATAAAAGATAGATTAGTTGTGGATTGCTCAAGCTCATTTACATAGACACAAAATATTTCAAAGCATTTCATGTTAAATAGTTTTAGTTTTAGAAAATATAATTTTGTTTTTGTTTTCAAAGAATACATCTGTTGGTCCCGATATAATGTCACTTGTGGATCTAAAACGAAGTCAATACATATACTAAAACAAAGAAGGATTAAAGTTAAGTAAATAAAGAACTTGCAATAAAAGGAAAGTAAATCTCAGAAAAGTTAGGCAAACGCAAACACGAGAAATTTATCCTGGTTCGGTCCTCGTGACCTACATCCAGTCCCCAAGCCACCCGCTTGAGATTTTCCTTTATCCTTGACTTTGTACACCCAAAATCAACACCATGCACACCACTTGACAAATCCCCTTTGCCAAATGTGTACACCTCTCTTACAACCAAGAGAACAAACACCATCTTGTACAACCTCTCTTCTACACCAAGAAGACGCTCTTGTACAATGATTTCTTTGAGGATTACAATACTTCCTATAAGCCTTGGTACAATATGTGAACGTGGACAAGGGCTAGTATAGGAGAAACTTCAGATATCTTCACTTAGGATTAGGAATTGGTGAAGAAATTGAAGTGGGAACAGTTTTCAGGAAACCAGAATATTGGCAAAATTTTGTGATTAGAAAACTGAAGATTTGGATGGTATTTTGCCTTAGATTAACAACCCTATTTATAGATGCACTCTAGGGTAGTTAGGGTAGTTATTAGGTGCAATTTGAATGTTCAAACGTTGGATAACGTTTCAGAAAATACCAGAATACAGAAATTGTCCAACAGTCAGAAACTGCCTATAGTCGACTTGCCATTTGAGTTAGTCGACTAGTCTAGGCAAATTTTCAAAAGTTAGTCGACTAATATTGGGTATGAGTCGACTAGGTCAAGATAAGTTCATGTGACAGGTTTCTGGATAACTGAACCAAGTCGACTACAACCAACTTATAAGTCGACTAGGTCAGGGATTAGTCGACTAGGGGAAAGGGTCAAGTCGACTTTAAATGTCTATTAGTCGACTAGGTTTTCTGTTAAGTCGACTAACAGGACAAATAGAGAGTTGGGATCAATTTGGACACAAGGCTAGTCGACTAGGGATTTGATCAAGTCGACTACACACTGGATTAGTCGACTATAAGTGGCTATAAGTCGACTATAAAACTATGATATGTGTGTGTGCATCAAGGCTTTTGACATGCTAAATAATCATTACAAAACATATCATTAGCAACTCTCTTGGGAAGTCTTGATCATGATGAACTCTTGAATGGCTTGTGTTAGAGCTCCAAATGATTTGCTTCACAAATGTCTTCATCAAAACAAGTTCCAACATTCTCTCCTTTTTGATGATGACACTTTGTGTGCACAAATGCTCCCCCTGCAGAAAATAAGTTATATTTTCTCCCCTGCAGAAAATGGGTTAGAACAAATATAGAAATACTTTATTCCCCCCTGCAACAAATATATCATAAAATGTATATATATATATATGTTCTCATCAACTTCTTATATGGTATCTGAAAGATAGACGTTAGATGGTACCAATCATAAGAGTAAACATAACCTTTAGGAGACCAAACCCAATTTGAATTTGGTTTCCACCTGTTAATATACACATAATTGCATAAATTACATATATCATGTATGTATGATGCAATATAGGTATTTTTATCAATAATGCTTAAATTCTTAGGAATCCATATAATTATTCTTCCTTCTTTACTAGACTTTCTTTTTACAAAGGAATAATATGGATTACTAACATATGAAGATTTTTTAACAAATCCAAGACCATAATGATTATGTGACAACTTTTGATAAGATAACAAATCATTCAATTTTCTTTTCCTTGATTGAACTTAGTCACATTTTCAAAATTTCTTCATATTTCATTTTGAAAATGATATGTCTTTATCTAATACAGAAATCCTTTCATTCAAAGACACAGTTTCCTTTTAAGAAAAATATTTTTTTATAAAACTTCTCATTATCCTGTTTCAATGATGATATTACTTTTTCAAACTCATCTTTTGAGAGTTTATAGAAGAAACTTGTAAAGCATAACATGAATTTTTTAATAGATTTCATTTTCCTTTGATAACACTTATTTTTCATTTTTTCATTCTTAGATCATTGAATACTTCATGAAATGCATTTAAAAGTTCAGTATATGATACCTCATCTTCTTCTAGCGCCATGTAACAGAGGTTGACATGTTCAGTGGTTTTCTTCGTCAGAGGAAGAGGAATCACTATTCCCATGATGCTTCGTAGTCTTTCTTCTTTCTGAACTTTTTACTCTTGAATTTACCTTATTTTTTAGCAAAAGGGAATTCTTCTTCATATGACCTGTTTTATTGCAATTAAAGCATTAAATTTACCTTGCTTAAGAAATCTCCTGAATTCCTTGAAAGCATTGCCATCTCCTCTTCATCGTCATCTGAATTGTCTGTGTCTGAGGATGCATGGAAGGCAAGTTCTTTCTTCTTTGAGTGAGGTTGTCGTTCATCCTTCTTTCTTCTTCGAGTTGCACTCATATGCCATTAGATTACAAATAAGGTTTTCTAACGACATTATTGAGAGATCATTCGCTTCTTCGATTGCGGTTGTCTTCTTCTCCCAATCTGATGTGAGTGCACGAAGGATCTTGCGAACTTTTTTCGACTTGTGTGTATTCCTTTTCAAGGGATGCTAAGGAATTGGTAATGTCGGTGAATCTTGTAACCATTTCTGATATGGTTTCATTCTCCTCCATTTTGAATAATTCAATATGTGGACAATAATAAATATCTTAGATTCTTTAACTTTATTTGTGCCTTCGTGTGTTACCTAAAGAGTATGCCATATTTGATTTGCCGAAGTTGCTGTTGACACACGGTTGAACTCTTCTTTGGTTAAGGTACAGAATAGAGCATTCATCGCTTTGGCGTTAAGGTTCGCATCCTCTTTTGATCATCACTCCAAGCGTTGTAGTGGGTAGGCGGTTGGTGACGGTGCTTCTCGATGTTCCAAAGTTCGTAGTTGCGATTGCAAGTAGATCTTCATTCTACACTATCAATAGTTGTAGTTGGATCCTTCAAATAGCGGTGAACGTTGTGTAGAATGTCCTTCTTTGAATTGTGATGAAGGGAACTCCATTGCCATCCTTGCTTGTTGTTGACTAGGTATGCAGGGCTCTGATATCAATTGTTGGTCCCGATATGATGTCACTTGTGGATCTAAAATACGAAGTCAACACATATACTAAAACAAAGAAGGATTAAAGTTAAGTAAATAAAGAACTTGCAATAAAAGTAAAGTAAATCTCAGAAAAGTTAGGCAAACGCAAACATGAGAGATTTATCCTGGTTCGGTCCTCGTGACCTACATCCAGTCCCCAAGCCACCCGCTTGAGATTTTCCTTATCCTTGACTTTGTACACCCAAAATCAACACCATGCACACCACTTGACAAATTCCCTTTGCCAAATGTGTACACCTTCTCTTACAACCAAGAGAACAAACACCACCTTGTACAACCTCTCTTCTACACCAAGAAGACGCTTGTACAATGATTTCTTTGAGGATTACAACACTTCCTATAAGCCTTGGTACAATATGTGAACGTGGACAAGGGCTAGTATAGGAGAAACTTCAGATATCTTCACTTAGGATTAGGAATTGGTGAAGAAATTGAAGTGGGAACAGTTTCAGGAAACCAGAATATGGCAGAATTTTGTGGTCAGAAAACTGAAGATTTGGATTGGTATTTTGCCTTAGATTAACAAACCTATTTATAGATGCACTCTAGGGTTAGTTATGGTAGTTATTAGGTGCAATTGAATGTTCAAACGTTGGATAACGTTTCAAAAAATACCAGAATACAGAAACTGTCCAATAGTCAGAAATTGCCTATAGTCGACTTGCATTTGAGTTAGTCGACTAGTCTAGGAAAATTTCTAAAGGTAGTCGACTAATATTAGGTATAAGTCGACTAGGTCAAGATAAGTTCATGTGACAGGTTTCTGGATAACTGAACCAAGTTGACTACAACCAACTTATAAGTCGACTAGGTCAGGGATTAATCGACTAGGGGAAAGGGTCAAGTCGACTATAAATGTCTATTAGTCGACTAGGTTTTCTGTTAAGTCGACTAACAGGACAAACAGAGAGTTGGGATCAATTTGAACACAAGGCTAGTCGACTAGGGATTTGGTCAAGTCGACTACACACTGGATTAGTCGACTATAAGTGGCTATAAGTCGACTATAAAACTATGATATGTGTGTGTGCATCAAGGCTTTTGACATGCTAAATAATCATTACAAAACATATCATTAGCAACTCTCCTTGGGAAGTCTTGATCATGAAGAACTCTTGAATTGGCT